>JAQFXM010003330.1:0-20638 GCA_034693345.1 Entomobrya multifasciata | reverse complement strand
TATGTAGGCAAAATATCAGGCAACACGCCCATGAGAGTACTTTTTTCATTTGTGACTTAGTTTAGCAAATATTTCACGATTTGGGGGGCAAGATGACGGTGGCGATCAACAGACCTGTATTTCAGTGTTCGAAAACTCTATGACTCCCGAACCATGAATATTAGTTAAATACGTTTTTCATTGTATGTATTTAAATGATGATCCGCCTCCTTAAGTTGAAAAACCTGCAAAAAATTTGCATACATTTTCATTGTCAATTCGACAGTTTTACCACTGATTTCAGTATTTTTTGAAAAAACTTGAAAGTGATCTCGTTTTAGTGCTTGTAAAACGAATCAAGCTTAGAATTATCACTCACCATTATGGCGAAGGGTAAAGAGAAAGATGAAAAGGAGGAATCTACTACCAATGAGGCCTCCAATCCAACGGACGCTGGAGCAACAACGGCTACCCCTACTACTCCAACCACAACTACTGGAGGCGATGCTAGTGAGGCACCTACCACTTCTGAAGCTGTGACCACTACAGCAGGGGACACCAGTGCCGCCACCACAACGGATCCCAATTCAACAACCGATCCCACCAGTGGCCCTCCAACAACCACGGAGGGAGGCGGTAAAAAGAAGAAAGGAAAGAAGGGTAAAAAGGGTTCCAAGAGAAAAGGTAAAAAGGGAAAGAAGGGCAAAAAGAAGAAGAAAAAGAAGGGTGGGGAGACTGTGAAAACTGAGCCTGTGGACACAGGTCCCCAGTACACCCAGCAGGACATTGATGATTACATTCGGAAAAGGGAAAGGGAGAAAAAGAGGAGAAGGGAAGATAGGCTTGTAAATAAAATGAAGGATTTGGTTAGCATTGTTCCCTCGGATGACCTGAGATGGACGACATACACTTTGGCTCCTCTGTATCAATTTATAAGAAAACCGGAAATCGAGATAATTACTTGCTTTTTCCATAAAGAGGAAATGAAACGAGGGAAGGAGAAGAAGGAGTTGCTTTTTGCGGATGGGGGCTTGGGGGAGGATGATGATTTGATGGGTATCGATGATGAGGGGGACGGTGAAGGAGGAAGGGGAAGGGGTATGAAAGGCGCAATGAGTACTACGGGAACTGCAAAGTCAGCAATGTCGGTGAGCTCAAATATGAGTTCGGCTGCGAGTGGAACAGAACAAACGCAGAAGGAAATTGCGAAGAAGGAGACGGAGGACAAGCATTTGAGAAGTTCTAAGGGCTGGCAAAGGATGAGCTTGAGTAGGGGATCGGATGGACAAAGTTTGATTGTTTTGAATGATGTGGTGCCCAATTCAAGTGTGGATTTATTTTATTTCGTTAAGCTGAAGCCGGTGGCACTGGACAAGGATAACTTTTTTGAACATGTGATGTTCGGAAATGTGCCGGGAGGGCATGTCGCCGCGTTGCATAGCTTGTTATCTTATGTGTACGCACCAATGTTTCAAATGCCGGGGGTACTGCCTGAAAGTAAGTTCAGTAAAGTAATTCTTTAAGTTAAAGTACTTGACTATGATTTACATTTCAAACTAATTTTCTATTTTAGGCATTCAAAACGAGTTCTTTGGAGGTCTAACTGGTTTAATGAGTGCCATGACTGAGACGCATCACCGTATGGAAAACCAAACAGTTTTGTATGTTCCTGCTGAAGCCACTCGGATGCCGATTGACATGGCGTCGAAGGACAAGGAATTGGCAGGCCGGCTAGAAAGTAGGCTTCTAAATAATTGAAATATTAGAAATTAAATATAAACATGAATGTTCGTAAAACTTACGTATACTTCTATTAGACTCCATGATTCACTGGATTCGCCAAATCAAAGAAGTGGTAAAAACCCAAACTTTCGAAGATTTAGACGATTGGTCTGGCCCCCTCAACGAAATTGAATTTTGGCGAGCCCGAAGTGAAGATCTTGCTGGCCTCACCGCCCAAGTCCAATCTCAACCTATTCGGACCGTCAAAGAAATCCTAACAATAACAAAATCCCCTTTCGTTGCCAGCTTTAACGCAGCCACCAATGAAATCCTTCAAGCTTACGGGGAAGCCATTTCCAATCTCCACTACCTTGGAATCCTCACAGAGCCATTTACTCAACTAACCAACAGCAGCGTTGAAGAAATTCCGGGTCAACTTCAAAACATTTTATGGCTTGTTCGTGTCATTTGGTTAAACTCTCCGTATTACAATACCCGTGAAAGATTGAACTCCCTTTTGAGGAGGATTTCCAACGAAATTGTGAGACGATGCATCCAAGAAATTGATATTGACTTGGTATTCAGCGGTAACATTGACTCTAGTGAGGCTTCCATAAAACGATGCATGGACTGCGTTAAATTCTGGAAACAAAAATATTTCGAGGCTGAGAAAATGCATCATTTAAACAGTCATTTAACCTGGTTACTAGAGTACGACAGAATATTCGCCTACGCTGATGGCTTCATTAAAAGACTTCAAGACCTTCAAGAAGTGTGCTCCTGTCAAAGATTATACTCCCGACGAGTGGAAGGTTATCAAGAACCTTTGCCCTTGTATCCAGGTTTGAAAGGACCGGAAATCACCAGAATCATGAAAGAAATTATGAGAATGATGGATAAGCAATTAAGAGATCTCTATGCTGCTCAAGCGTCGATTTTCGACATTAAAAGTACAGTTTGGACGGATGCCTTAACTAATTTCAAGAATTCCATAAGAGATATTGAGATACTCATTCAGAACGTGCTGAACTCAACCTTTGACACGGTCACCACTCTCGAGCAAGGGATACAAATCATGGAAACATTTTACGTTTATTACGGCCGGGATATTATCAGAAGGACTTATGACCAGCTTATCATGAAACTTTTTAAAGTTGTTGAGGATGACGCTGCTTTGGTGAAGAATCTTCATTTGAGCAAAACTCTTCCATTGCCCCTTCAATATCCTCAATACAGTGGAAGGTCAGCGTGGTCCAATTTCCTGTACAATCGGTTACACCGTCAAGCCAAGCTTTTAGAGGATGCTTGGTGGCTACCCGAGTGTGGTTACGGGGAAGATGTCAAGGAGCAGTTAAGAGTGGTCAAAGCTCAATTGAAAGAATACAGTAAGAAAACTTATCAAGAATGGCTGAAGGTGGTTGGGAATAAAGACCATAGCCATAGGCTAGACATTCCGTTGATGATTAGAAGTACATTGACCGCTGGAATGATTGAGGTGAACTTTGACAAAGTTTTGTATCGTCACATTGTGGAAGCCGAGATGTGGTCAAGATGGGGACAGGACGTTCCACCGGTTTTGCAATTTGTGTATAATCAGAGGGAAAAGCTACATAAGTTGAGGGAAACGGTGTTGTTGGTTGTGAAGGATTACAACAGAATCATTGGAGCACTTAGCTTTGAGGAGAGGAGCCTTTTCAAAGAGAGAATTAAGCTATTGGGAAGAAAAGTTTATCCAGGATTGACCAAGTTGACTTGGGCGTCAAATGTGAGCGATAGCTACATAAATGATTGTAGATTAGCGGCAACAAAGGTGCAAGGATTTACGGCAAATTATAAAAATGCGAATGTGAAGATTGGCAAGTTGGCTACAAAAATTAGTAACATTTTGATGATCAAAGTAGACCAGAAGAGATTATATGAAAGGCATGGCTTTAACGAGTATCAAGAGCAGCACAGGAACAAAACAGTTTTGAAGATTGCTCATGAGTACAAGAATATTACTGTAATTTTGCGTTCCGTGTTTGAAATGTTCCGAAGTGATGGAAGCGAGGTGAAAGTTCAGTGGATAAAGTATTTGAAGAAAATTGACGAAGTTGTGGAGGACGCTTTCTGTTTGAACATTCAAAGATCATTAGAGGTACTTGTGAGAGTGGTTCACGGAGATGCTAGAGGACCCCCTCCACCAATATTTAGACTGATTGCTACACTGGACCCGAGAAAGCAGTTGAATTTTATACCAACTGTGCCAGAATTGGAGGACATGATTTGTGGAATCTTTAGAAGGATTTGTACTGCAGTTCAACCCTTTCCGAGAGTGGTCCAATTTCTGAATGATCCGAATAGTAGAGTCTTATCTTTCAGTCAAGTAATGGCCAAGGATCCAGAGGCGAGAAATAAACAGGAGCATATTGCAAATGGGATGAAGAATACGTTGTTGGAGGTGGATAAATATTTGCAGAGCTGGACTCAGTTTCGAGATGTTTGGGAAACGGATAAGGACATCTTTATGGCGCATTATGATGATAATGCACCTTCAGTGAAAGCTTATGATAATGACATTGGAAGATATTGGAAAGTGGCGGATGCGGTGCAAGGTTTTGAGAGTCTGGTGAGCGTGGGAATAGCAATTATAGACTGTAGGGAACTGAAGGACATTGTGATTGGTCATTGTCACGAGTGGCAGAATAGGATATTGGCGAATTTATATGAAAAGGCGGCTGAGAAGTTACACTCCATTTATCAGTACATGGAGGATAATAAGAAGCCATTTAAGAAGGAGCCAACCACACTACCTGATTTAATTAATGCTTACAATTTGTTCAGAAATATCCAAATGGATGCTCCAAGGTTGGCTAATGACTTTCCAAGATTACATGAACAGTTTGCTATATTGGCGAAGTACAAATATGAACTGGGTGACCATACGAGGAGGAGATACAGCATATTTCAGCCAGAGTGGCAAAAGTATCATCAAAGTTTGAAGGATATTGAATACATGTTAAAGCAAGCGAAGGAGAAGTTAAGAAAACTATTTTTGGCGATGGCGGAGAATTTTAAGATGAAGGTTTGGGAGTTGTGTAATGACCTTGCAAAGAAGGGGCCTTATACAGATGAAGTCACAAGTAGACAGGCTATCGACCAGTTGTTCAGCTTCAGACGAAGGATGAGCCAGTTGAATAAAGATCAAACTGATCTGTTAAATAGCTTGGCAATTTTTGAAATTGAGATGGCGGCGAGTCAGGAGCTGAGGAATTTTGACGGGGACTTGGCGAATATTGATAGTGTTTGGGAAATAATAGCGGAATGGGATGCGTATTGGATGGAATACAAAGTTGTGCCCTTCAAAAGTATGCAAACTGGAGATATGGAGGATGTGGCTGGGATAATGATTAAAAAGTTTATCAAGCTGCAGCAAACTTTTGAAAAGAAGAATTGGCCGGTGATTGAGTCGACGAGGGAGAAAATTGAAATATTTAAAAAGAGCATTCCTGTCATTCATGAGATTAAGACACCAGCAATGAGGGACCGTCATTGGAATCAAATTTTTGAAACAATTGGAGCACGGTTTGATCCAAATGATCCAAAATTCACGTTTGAGAAGATTGTCAGCTATGGAATGGAAAGGTACGCGGATGAAATTGCAGATATTGCGAATACAGCCCAGAAGGAGTTGATTATTGAAAAGACGGTCATTCAGATAAGGGAGTACTGGACTGGAGAGAAGTTGGAAATGGTGCCTTACAAGGACAAGGGACATTACAGACTAAAGATTAATCATGACATGATGCAGAATCTAGAGGATAATAATGTTAGCATTAGTGCGATGAAGGGAAGTCGTTTTGCGAAGCCTTTCGAACAGGAGATAACATATTGGGAGAAAACACTTTCAATTATTAATGACGTTTTCGACATATTCTTAACGGTGCAGAGGCAGTGGATGTATTTGGAAAATATTTTTATGGGAGAAGATATCCGAAAACAGTTGCCCAAGGAAAGTAAAGAGTTTGATACAATTAATCAAGTTTGGAAAAATATTACAGAGAAAATGCATCAAGATGAGCAGGTCATTTTGGCGACACACAGAGATGGACTGATTCCTGTACTTAAAGAGCTGAGTGATAGGTTGGAGTTGATTTTGAAAAGTTTGGAAATATTTTTGGAGGCGAAGAGGCAAGCTTTTCCGAGATTCTACTTTATTTCAAATGACGATCTGTTGGAGATTTTGGGCAGTTCAAGGAATCCGGAAATGGTGCAGCCTCATTTGAAGAAACTTTTTGATAATATACACAAGATAAAGTTGAGCAAGGCGCCTTATGGAGGAAGGCAAGATGTTCATGGCATGACTAGTGGGGAGGGGGAGTATATCGATTTTTTGAAAAGTTTTATGATAGATGGGCCTGTGGAGTATTGGCTGCGTGATGTGGAAAATAGTATGAAGGCTTGTTTGAAAGTGCAGTTGAAAAAGACAAGGGAAGATCTAAGGAGAAATTTGAATCGACGAGATAAGTGGATTATGGAGTGGCCTGGACAGCCGGGTATAACGTCTGCACAGATACAATGGACTGTGGCGGTTACAAGGGCATTATTTGCTGCGGGAGATCCCAGGATCACTAAGAATCCAATGAAGAAAGTGAGAAAGAAGTTGAATAAAATTTTGACCAAGTTTAGTATAGCGATTAGAGGAACTATGCCGAAAATTCAGAGGTTGAAGGTGACTGCAATGGTGACAGTGGAAATTCACTCGAGGGATGTGACTGATAACTTGTATAAGAATGGGTGTAGGGATCTGAATGGGTTTGACTGGTTGCAGCAGTTGAGATTTTATTGGGATAAGGAAGAAAATGACTGTATTGTTAGGCAAACTAATACGTTCTTTAATTATGGATGTAAGTTTGAATTGATAAGAGTGCAGTTCTTGTTTAATTAGTATTTCAAGTTAAATTACATTGTGTGGGGTAAATTTTTGCAGATGAATATTTGGGAAATTCGGGCCGATTGGTTATCACACCGCTTACTGATCGATGCTACATAACTCTTACAACTGCCATGTTTCTTCATCGTGGTGGCAGTCCAAAAGGTCCTGCAGGAACGGGCAAAACGGAAACTACTAAGGATCTTGGAAAGAATTTAGGAATGTATGTGATCGTGGTAAATTGCTCGGAAGGGTTGGATTACAAAAGTATGGGGAAAATGTTTTCTGGACTGGCGCAAACTGGGGTAGACTTTGGTTATAAAAAGCTCATGTTTCAAAATTAATTGTCAGATTGACAAAATTTAATAAGAATATCTCCATTTTTTATGTAAGGCATGGGGCTGTTTTGACGAATTTAACAGAATTAACATTGAAGTGTTATCTGTAGTGGCACAGCAAATTATGTGCATTCTTCAAGCTAAAAGTCAGAATTTAAAGAGGTTCTTGTTTGAAGGGTACGACATTCAACTGGTCTGGTCGTGTGGGATTTTCATCACGATGGTGGGTTAAATTATGAATCGCTTATTTAAATGAATTATAAAGTTTTATACATGACTAAAATTAATTCTTTATTAATTTACTTCTAGAATCCAGGTTACGCTGGTCGTACTGAACTACCAGATAATTTGAAGGCCATGTTTAGGCCAATTTCCATGATCGTTCCTGACACAAGTTTAATCGCTGAAATTGTGCTGTTCGGTGAAGGCTTTGATGACACGCGTACCCTTGCCCGGAAGGTCGACACTTTATATAATCTGTCTAAACAGCAACTGAGCAAACAGGACCACTACGACTTTGGTCTAAGAAGCATGGTCGCCCTCCTCCGTTACGCGGGTCAAAAGCGACGTGAAGCAAACATGACCGATCCTGAAGTATTGATTCTTGCCATGCGAGACATGAATATTCCTCGTTTGACCTCTGATGATGTTCCCCTATTTAGTGGCGTTATTAAGGATTTGTTTCCGAATGATGAGCCCCCTAAATTCGACTATGGCATACTTTTGACCACCATTCAAAATGAACTAATCAAGGCTGGCTGGCAAGCGACGGAAAAGGCTGTTTTAAAATGCTTGGAAGTTTACGAGACGAAAAACAGCAGACATTCAACTATGCTTGTTGGTCGTACCGGAAGTGGGAAAAGTGTGACCTGGAAATGTCTTCGAGATTCGATGACCACTTTAAATGAAATGGGGGTACCAGGCTTTGTACGTTGTAAGGAGTATGTGATAAATCCAAAGGCTTTGAGCCAAGCCGAGTTGTATGGTGAGTTTGACTTGGGAACTGGCGAGTGGAGTGATGGGGTCATCAGTTCAATAATGCGGATAACCTGTGCTGATGAGAAGCCGGATCAAAAGTGGATCCTTTTTGATGGACCTGTAGACGCCGTTTGGATTGAGAATATGAATAGTGTGATGGATGACAATAAAATTTTGACGCTGATTAACTCTGAGAGGATATCAATGCCTGAGCAGGTATCTCTTTTGTTTGAGGTTGATAACCTAACTCAAGCTAGTCCTGCGACTGTGAGTAGATGTGGAATGGTATACACTGACTTCAGGGACTTGGGCTGGAAGCCTTACATTGAAACATGGCTTGGAAGACAAAAGAGGAAAAAGAACGCAGAGGAATATCGTAAAAATATTGATTTTTTCCTCGATGTTACCTTGAAATTTAAGGCAGGTGTTTGTAAGGAGCTTATCCCAAGCACTGAGTTGAATGTGGTGACAAGTCTGACAAGGCTGATGGACTCGCTGTGTACAAAGGAAAATGGGGTGAACCCGAAGGATGATAACACTTTTGACATTATGGTGAGATTTTACTTTGTCTTTAGTTTGATTTGGAGTGTGTGCGCTACGACGGATGAGGAAGGGAGGAAGAAATTTGATGGATTTTTAAGAGAATTGGATCCAATATTCCCAGCTAAAGATACAGTTTATGATTTCTTTGTGGATCCAAAACAAAGGAATTTTGTGCATTGGAATACGCTTTTGGATTCCAAGTGGAAATATGATCCAGAGTAAGATTGATTAAAGATAAATGATTAATAAGCAGAAGAAATATTTTATTACTATACTTTAAAAATAAAACAAAAATTGTTAATTATTTTTAGTTTACCCTTCTTCAAAATCATTGTTCCAACCGTTGACACGGTTCGCTATAATTTTGTGGTGGAAAATCTTCTGAAAAATTCCTTCCCCGTTTTGATGGTAGGAAAGGTGGGTACTGGTAAAACGTCGGTGATACAAAGTGTCTTGACCGCACTTCCGGCAGATAAGTATTCCGTACTGACCATCAATATTTCCAGTCAAACGACATCAGCAAACATTCAAAATTTCATTGAGAGTCGCCTTGAAAGACGAGCAAAAGGGGTGTTTGCTCCACCCAGAGGAAAATTTCTTTTAACTTTTTGTGATGATTTGAACATGCCAGCTAAGGATGTTTATGGATCACAGCCACCCTTGGAATTGCTTAGGCAGTGGTGTGATTACCGGTTTTGGTATGATCGACAAACGCAAACTGCGAAATTTGTTACGGTAAATTACTACGAACGTCTTTGAAAATATATTTTAACAGCTTTAAAAAATCATCGTTCACAATTCGATTGTCTATCTATTTTTAAAGAACATGTTCTTGGTTGGAGCCATGGGTCCTCCCGGCGGTGGCCGTACTGAAATATCTCCTCGTCTCCAAAGTGTCTTTTGCCTGATTAACATGACTTTCCCCGAAGAATCCCAAATTAAGCGAATATTCATGACCATGCTCAACCAAAACCTGCACGATTTTGACCAAGAAGTCAAAGCCATTGCTGAGCCAGTGACTTTAGCAACAATCGACGTGTACAATTCCGTATCAGCCAAAATGTTGCCAACCCCAGCTAAAATTCACTACCTTTTCAATCTTCGGGACATTTCCAGAGTTTATCAAGGTCTTCTCAGAGCTAACAAGAAGGTCCACGACACCAAAATCAATTTCAGTAAGCTGTGGTTTCACGAGTGTTGTAGAGTTTTCAATGATCGCTTAGTTGACGATAGGTAAGTTTACCAATCATTAATCAATCTTACAAACTTTTTTTCTCCAAAAACCTACCTTTCATCAAAATTAACATGTTATGTTCTTGAATCCAGTGACCGAGAATGGTTTGTGAACTGCCTTTCGGAAAAACTTGGTAGTCATCTTGACCAAACCATGCAAAGCGTTTGTCCAAACCGCGAAATGCCAATTTTCGGCGAGTTTCTCAATCATGAAGGACTCTACGACGATATCAAAGATGTGAAGGCCTTCCGAAAACATGTGGAGGAGGTAGCCCTCCCCGCCTACAACAATTCTCCTGGCTGTGTTCCAATGCATCTTGTTCTTTTCCGCGAAGCCTTGGAACATTTATCCCGTATCTCTCGAGTAATTTCCCAACCAAAAGGTTCAATGCTCATTGTCGGCATTGGAGGCCACGGAAGACAAAGCTTGAGCAGACTCGCCTCCTCAATTTGTGGCTACTACGTTTTTGAAATCGAAGTCAACAAAAGATACAAAAAGGCTGACTTCCGGGAAGATCTGAAGAAGATTTACAGACGAACTGGAGCAGACAATAAAACTTGCTGTTTTGTCATGAATGATACTCAAATTGTGGATGAAGCCTTTTTAGAGGATTTGAACAATGTATTGTCTTCCGGAGAAGTACCCAATTTATACAAACCAGATGAATTTGAAGATATCAAGGCTACTGTGATGAAAGCTGCATTAAGAGCGGGGTATCAAGAGACGAACGAGAGTATCTTCAAATTTATTATCAATCGAGTTCTGAACAATTTGCATGTTGTCCTGTGCATGAGTCCAATCGGTGACGCATTTCGTCACCGAGTTCGTCAGTATCCAAGTCTTGTCAATGGCACAACAATTGATTGGTTTGAGAGATGGCCAAAAGAAGCTCTTTTGGAGGTAGCACATCGCTGGCTCATGGATGTCAACTTGGATGATAGGTCAAATGAGTTACAGGATGAAATGCGAGACAAGTGTGCAGTGACCTTTGCCACAGTCCACTTTTCTGTAACGGACTATTGTAGAATCATGTTGGAGGAAATGAAGAGACATAATTATGTGACTCCCATTAATTTTCTGGAGCTGGTTTCAGGATACAAAGAGCTTCTGGCAGAGAAGAGAAGATACTTTGGTGACAGTGCAAATCGTTTGAAAGGCGGTATGGCAAAGATTGTTGAAACGAGGGTGAAAGTTCAGGACATGACATTGGAAATGGAGAGTGCTCAAAGGAGAGTGCTTGAGTATCAAGAAGAGTGCGATCGGGTGCTCGAGGAAATTACAAAGCAAAAAGCGGAAACTGACACTCAAGCGGAAATTGTGAGTAGGAGAAAGGAACAGGTGGCTATTGAAGAAAAAGAGTGTCTGAAAATGGCTGAAGTGGCTTATGCAGAATTGGCTGATGCTTTACCAGCTTTAGATGAGGCTAACAAAGCATTGCTGAGTTTAAATAAGAAGGATTTGAGTGAGGTGAAAAGTTACAGTCAGCCACCCCTTTTAGTAGCAAAGGTTATGGAAGCTGTGATGGTACTGAAAAATGTGGAGCCTACGTGGGCCGAGGCAAAAAAGCAGTTGGGAAATGCAGACTTTTTGAAGGAGCTTCAAGAATTCGACAAAGATAATATCAGTCAGAAGACACTAGTGAAGCTGGGAAAATATATTCAGTATAAAGATTTCATTCCGGATATCGTGGGAAAAGTGAGCTTTGCTGCGAAAACACTTTGTATTTGGGTCAGGGCTATGGAGCTGTACGGAAAAATTTATAATGCGCAAGTGGCACCGAAAAAGGCAAAATTAATGGAGGCAGAGGCGATTTTAGCGGAGAAGCAGCGTATCCTGGCGGCGCAAGAGGAGAAAATTAGACTACTCATGGAAAAGTTGGCAGAGTTGCAGAAAACTTATGCAGAAAAGATGGAGTTGAAAGAAGACCTGGAAAGAAAGGCAGAAATATTTCGGAGGAATTTGGAGAGGGCAGCAATGCTCGTAGAGAACTTGGCTGGGGAGAGGGTTCGTTGGGAACAAACTATAAAGACTTTGGAGGAGAAGTTGAGTTATGTGGTGGGTGACTGCTTGTTGGCAAGTGCTACTGTTAGCTATATTGGCCCATTTACAAGTGACTACAGAAATGGAATGACAAAGAGTTGGATGCATCAAGTGAGAGAACTGGGAATTCCTTGTGATCCAGAGTATGACTTTTGTGATTACTTGGCCAATCCTACACAAGTGAGAATGTGGAACATTCAGGGTCTTCCGAGAGATAGCTTTTGTACTGAAAATGGTGTGATTGTGACAAGGGGACGGAGAACACCTTTAATGGTGGATCCACAATGTCAGGCACTCAAGTGGATAAAGAATATGGAAAGTGAAAATGGACTAAAAGTTATCGATCTTCGACAGTCGGATTATCTAATAATTTTGGAGCAGTGTATGGCTATTGGCACGCCAGTCTTGATGAAAGATGTGGGGCAGGATTTGGACCATACGTTGTCTCCAGTACTGAGCAGAACTTATATGAAGAAGGGAGATGGATATGTGATGAAACTGGGAGATAAGGAAATTGTGTATGATCCCACGTTCCGGTTTTACATTACAACCAAATTGATGAATCCTCATTACGTACCAGAAATTGCGAGTAGGGCTTGTATTGTCAACTTTATGGTGAAGGAGCAAGGGCTGGAAAGTCAGTTGTTGGGAATTGTCGTTCGGAAGGAGAAGCCACAGTTGGAAGAAATGAAGGATAGCTTGGTTGTGAACATTGCTGCAGGAAAGAAAAAGTTGGAGGATTTGGAGGACCTGATTTTAAGGCTGTTGAGTGAGTCCAAAGGCAGCATTTTGGAGGATGAGGATCTCGCAATAACTTTGAAGTCTTCAAAGGAAACTAGTGATGCCGTCACAAAGCAATTGGCTGTTTCACAAACAACTGAAATAGAAATTGATGCGAGCAGAGAACAATATAGAAGTAGTGCTGTCCGGGCTTCCATTCTCTTTTTTGTGTTAAATGACATGTCAAAGATTGATCCAATGTACCAGTTTTCCCTGGACGCGTATATTACCTTATTTACTTGGAGTATTGAGCACAGTCCTAAGGCACCCACTTTGGACCAGAGAATCGAAGCTTTAAATGAATTCCACACTTTTGCCGTTTACCGGAACATTTGCCGGGGTCTCTTTGAAAAGCACAAGTTGCTCTTCAGTTTTCACATGAACGCTAAAATTATGGAGGAGGCGAAAAAGCTGAATATGGAGGAATACCAGTTTTTCCTAACGGGTGGGGTAATTCTGGACAGGAGCGAGCAGATGGAGAACCCTTGTTCCAAGTGGTTATCTGACGTGGCTTGGGACAATATCACGGAATTGGATAAGCTTCACTATTTTCATGGGATTGTGATGAGTTTCGAGCAGCTCACCACGGAATGGTATCAGTGGTACACTCACACGGAACCGGAAAAGTCGACCCTACCAGGTGAATGGGATTCAAAGTTGAATGAGTTCCAAAAGCTGGTGGTGATCCGGTCTCTACGTCCTGATCGTGTAAGTTTCAAGGCTACAGCTTTCGTGAGTAATAACATGGGTCAAAAGTTCACCGAACCGCCAGTCTTGGATATGGGTCAAGTTTTATCAGAATCATCGGCAATGACTCCACTCATTTTTGTGCTGAGTGCTGGAGCGGATCCTGCTTCTGGCCTGTTTTCTTTGGCAGAAACCGTCAAAATGACGAATCGTTTCTTTTCCCTCAGTTTGGGTCAAGGTCAAGCGCCAATGGCTACAAGGATGATTGAAGAAGGTGCTAAAAACGGACATTGGGTCTTTCTTGCAAATTGTCACTTATCACTCAGTTGGATGCCACAACTGGACAAGCTTATCGAAACTACAATGGAACAAGGTCCCCACAAACAGTTCCGCCTTTGGCTGAGCTCCAGCCCACATCCCGACTTTCCTCTGAGTATTCTCCAAAGTGGAATAAAAATGACAACAGAACCTCCGAAAGGTATCAAGTCAAATATGAAGCGGTTGTATCACAACATGCCGGAAACCAAATTCTACGGATTGGCTAAGCCCGACAAATTCAAAAAGCTACTTTTCGCCCTCTGCTTTTTCCACGCTTTACTTTTGGAACGCAAGAAATTCCAACAGTTGGGCTGGAACATTATTTATTCTTTTAATGACTCGGATTTCGAAGTAAGTGAAATGCTGTTGGGAATCTACCTAACGGAGTATGACGAAACGCCATGGGATGCTCTCAAATATTTAATTGCTGGAGTGATGTATGGCGGCCACGTGACTGACGACTGGGATCGCCGACTATTGATGAGTTACATTAACCAGTTCTTTTGCGATGACTGTCTTAACGTGCCATTCTACAAACTTAGTGCCCTCTCCACCTATTTTATTCCAAAGGAGGGGGATATCCACTATTATCGGGATCTAATTAGCAAGTTTCCCAGTACCGACCACCCCGAAGCTTTTGGACAGCATACAAACGCCGACATTGCCAGTCAAATTAGTGAGGCGAACCTACTTTTCGGTACTTTGCTAAGTCTTCAGGTTCAAAAGCAAAGTGGGGATGAGGGAGCTGCTAAACCTGAAGATAAGGTTACAGCACTAGCGGCAGAAGTACTTGCCAAGTTACCCCACGCAATTGATGAAGCCGAGACAAGACGATTGCTCAAGGACAAGTTGCACGAGCCACTGAACATTGTTCTACTGCAGGAGATATCCAGATACAACGTTCTTTTGAAGAATATTACAAAGTCGCTCATTGAGCTGGATAAGGGAATTCAAGGCTTTGTAGTGATGTCTACTGACTTGGAGGAAATATTCCAGTGCATTTTGGAAGCTCGTGTGCCCCGAGTTTGGTTAAAGGCGTATCCCTCACTAAAACCGTTGGGAAGTTGGAGCCGAGATTTGAGTCAAAGGGTGGACCAATTGAATACTTGGGCTACCACGTTGAAACCTCCTGTCAAATTTTGGCTGAGTGGCTTCACGTTTCCTACGGGATTCCTCACAGCTGTACTACAAACAAGTGCGAGAAAGTATGGGATTTCAATTGACACACTGGTTTGGGATTTTACAGTGAGTACGGTGGAGGCGGCGAATATTGTGCTGCCACCGAAGGATGGTGTTTACGTTCAGGGGCTGTATTTGGAAGGGGCATCGTGGGACAACAAGGCTGGTAATTTGGTGGAGAGTGCACCAATGCAGTTGGTGAATCCTTTGCCTGTCATCCTGTTCAAGCCGGTGGAAATTAAAAAGAAGCCGTTGAGAAGTAAGGACTAATTCTTAACCATACAGCTTCTTTACAAAAGATGTTATGAAAAAAAATATTATGCATATTTAATGGATGTCTTTACTTTAAGTTATGTACGATGCCCCATGTTATATATACCCGGATCGTGCGGGTGGACAAGGCCGTCCTCCGTATGTGGTCACAGTAGAATTGAGGCCAGGAGCAGAAACGGTAGATCACTGGATTCAAAGGGGAGTGGCAGTGCTGATGAGTTTGGCCACATAAAAGCAATACAGTACATAATGCGATTTTTTCTAAATAATATGTTATAAGCATGTCTACAATTTAGCTGTATAGAGAAATGTGTATATTTATTGAATAAATGTAGTAAAAAATGATGAAGAGCTGTTTTTCATGGACTTTTTGATTTGGCTGACCAATGGTCACATGTCACATCCATACCATGCATCAATACATTCAGTGAATTCTTTAATAGTTTTAATGAACAAGTGGATTTTGTAGCTTCTATCTTATGAGTCAGATGCACGATAAAACGATTAATTAGATAAATAATTAACAATGTTCGTACAATCTGCATTGGCTGCTTATCTATTTCGACAAAATATTACAAATTAATCTTTTAACTTAACAAAAACGCATCACGAAAACTTAGATTAAATATTTTGCAGTTCAAAGTATGCCAAGGCATCTTGTCCTTGTTGAACCTGTGCGTAGTCTGCATTCCAGTGCAGCGCACTACTCTGCACCTCCGCAGTTGTTAAACTGGAAGCCAGTGTCGAAGCTACAGCAGCTGCTGAAAAATTTGGCTGGCTTTCACTCTGACTTCCAACACCACCTTCACTTGCACTTTCACGAACATTCTTGACTTCATTAAGATTGTGAAATTTCCTAGGCCTCCCAGCCTTTTTCCTTACTCGTCTATATTCCATCACAATTTGCTTAGATCTTTCTTTGCCTGACGTAGGCGGCTTGCTCAGATCCCCTCCACTATTCAACCTCTCAAGAAACTCCCATACGCTTCCCGTCCAAACAGAAAACTTTTCTTGCTCCTCCAAATTAAAATGCGTAGGAATGTGACTGGACACCGTGTCTTTTCTTGCAAAAGGACGATAGCATATACTACACTCAAACCTTTTCTCAAGCCCACCCTCATGCATAGCTTTTTCGTGTCGGCGGAGGTGGTTAGCTGCAGCAAGGACTTTACCACAAGTGGCGCACTGAACGGGGCCATAATAATATTTCCCATCTCTTTTGACGAGGCGTCTTTCCTTTTTAGTAACGCGTGTCTCATTACCATTTGTCTTTGACTTGGTCCAATTTGTAATGACTTTTCCATTCTTACGTTCCAAAGCTTCCAGTAGGGTTTTCAACTGTTCAATCCGTACATCTGTTCGATCCTTTCCTGGAAAGCTTTTTCCAGCAGTTGTGTTATTAGTATTTTTTAATTTAAGTTGCTGCTTCCTCACGTACTCCTTTTGTTCCTCAAAATTAAAGTGGGTTCTTAAGTGCAACGACATGTACTCTGCGCTCAACGGTTTTCTACAAACTTTACAATTGGAAATACAACTGGGCGTGTCCTTTTTTACGAATGAGAATGGGTTTTTCGTAATGTAACTCCGTGATGGTTCACGTACTCTTACTACTCTTTGCTGTCGGTTCCAGTATTCACCGGGAGCTGAGCATTGTGCCTGGTGTTTATATAACCTCTTGGCTCCCACAAAAATATCGTGACATTTCCTACACTTGTGTAGACGATAAAAAGAACCTTTCTGAGGTGGCCCCATAGTGGTCATCTCTTTTTCGAAAAGTTCTTCCAGCTGGTCCTTAGTAAAATGAGTTGCTAAATGTGGAGCCATGTTAACTCTTCTGTCAATTGGTTTTGCACAGACAACACACATGGATAAGTATTCGATATGGTTTTTATCCCTATGTTTAAGTAGCTTTTCTATTTCCAAAAATGTTCGTCCACAAGCAGGGCACACACATTTCAAGGGTCCCATTCTCCCATTCTCATTACCTTCATCAGAATATGTCCAGTTTGGATTCGCAAATGTTCCTTTCCCTGCAGTTGGTGCAGTTTTTTCAACATCTTCCTTCAAGACACCACAAGTGTTGCTCACAATGAACTCTGAATGTTTACCGTGGGACTCTTGCCAAAGTTCTACGGGTATAGGAAATTGATCAGGGGTAATGCGAGTCCTATAAGATCCCCAATGCCACCAATTTACAAGCTTTTCAAGGAGAGAATATTTCAATCTGGGCTTTCTGACTCTTTCAGGATGAATTCTTGGCCGACCACGAGCTCTCTTCAGGGCTCTTGCACTGGCATTACGACTGCGAGTACGATTGGAAACTGTTATCTTATTCTTCACAGAAGTCAACGAATTCAGATCATAATCTGTATCATCATCATTACTGTTTTGTTCTTGTCCAGAAGCAATGTAGTCGTCACTTGCACCCTCACTCACACTTGAATCATCATCACCAGTGTATTTTTTGTTTCTCACTGATTTCCTACATGGTCGGCCTCTTAAGGAATTTTCTGGTTGACCTTTAACCTTCGAAAGCTCTTCTTCCTCCTGTTTTAATTTTCTAGCACTGAATCGGGTCAGCCGTATAACTGGTTTTAAGGTTAACTTGGGATCAGTGTCTTCAATACCTATTTGTGGAGGCTCAGGGCTGTGGTAATCTGATTCTGGAATGCATGGGGATGGGGATAAGGGTTCTGGTGAAGCCACTTCATAACTGGGATCGTTGGTGACACTGGAATATTCTATATTTTCAGCTTCGCAATCATCGTCGACTCCAACTTCCACCTTGACACGAATTCGGATTTGTTTTACTTCTTGCTCTTCTGGAATTTGAGGAAAAGTTGGCGGAATCTCATCATCGTCTTGTTCAATTTGAAAAGATGTTTCCAGTACTTCTTGACTTAAATATTCTCCTACTGGTTGGGTAATCGAGGTTTGTTGTAGAAGTGTGTCACGTTTACGTTCTTTTAGTAAACGTCTCTGTACTTTAGCTCTACTCGATCGCCGAATTCTACTCGTTCTCGATCTTTCTGCATAGTTCAAGGCTTCCTATAAAACATCAATGATTCATTAATTACTCAACCGATATACTAATATTAAATTTTTTAGTCTTTTATTTATAGTGGCTAAATTGCTGACCTTAAATTTGATCGTCCACAAGTCAAACAAATACCTTCGCTCACTGCAATTCGACTTTTTGTTTTCCGTTAGAAAAGTGTACACTTTAGAGAACAGACTATTGGGTGCATTGACATTTAATTTTGATTTCCTATTGTAGCATAACAAAAAGCCGGTTCCAATTTGCTCTTCAGTAAACTGCTTTAACGACTCGGGTTTGTACTTTTGAAGCCATATGCGGTGTAAATACTGTCGCTCGTATAAACATGACTTATTGTTGTTAGTCAAGACGGTGTAAACTTGTCCAAAAAGGGAGCCTGGATCGGCAATCTTCAGTTTTAGGGTTGCTCTTCCGTAGGCAGCTATACATTGTTCGAAAGCAGAGCTTATCTCGTCATCAGTGTAATGTTGTAAGGTTGGAGGACAAGGAAGGTCCACAGATGGATGATCAGGATTATCTAGTTCTGGTTTGATGATAACGTCTTGTGGTTCTTCCAACATTGATGGTGGATGATAACCACTGGTTTCACTTCTACTTGTACTTTCAACCAACTTTTGCTTATCGCCACGGTCCAGCTTTTTCTTATTCTTAGTCCGTTTGGCTGACTTTTTCTTGACAGGACTTCCTTTCCGTTTTGGCGTTTTCCGCACCGCTTTCTAAAAGTTTTATTTTAAATAGCTTTTAACAGTTACTCAAGTATAAGTATGCCTGATCATTCTATTACATTGAATACATTCAAGTTCAAGTTAACAAACCTGCTTATCATTCTCAGTAGCGGGTTTAACTTCATCGTTTCCAATTTCCGGTGCTAATATAGGTTGACTCTCATGGACAAACGCTGCAGGTTCCGTTTCCTCTAAACTTCCAATTATGTCATCTTGACAGTAGTCCAAGTCCACAGGTTCTATTTTGACCGGTGGTTCTTCATCAAAACACTGCTCCATTAAAAAATATACTAGCGTTATTAACAGCTCAAAAAATTTAAAATACACTAAAAAATTAAGACATTGACATGTGAAATCACATTTCTTTTCTTCGAAACAAAATAGGTTTCAAGAGAAATCTTCTCATTCTTGTTCAATGCAAGCAGATGATCATTATGTATGTAGATGTCAATGCCAAGTAAGTTTGGCGCTGTTTACATTCATCATCATAACAAACAGCTCATATGCCCCAAGGAACGGTGCCAGTGCAAAAATGAACAAAGTAGAAAAACCAACCTCAAAAACTTTACATGCTTGCTGAACCATATTTTTTGAGCTGCTTTCTTTTTAATAACATCAACTTAGTCAATTTGTGAAACAATTTTTAATGCAAGCTGGTTGGTAAATTAGGGTTTTGTTGACATGAATTGGGCAAAGTGCAAACTTTCTGACTGATGCAGTGCACAGTGCACTGAATTTCATTGCTGCTTATGCGAATACTATAAATCTGCTCAAATCCATAAATTCCCCTAATTTTGTTACTTTGTTAGAAAAATCCACATTTTGCATTATCAGTTCAGTAGCATATTTTTTTGCTGGACATCTAAAATTGCATCGCCCACCCGCACCACAATAATTTTCTCAGCTTTCACCAACTACACAGATGAAATGCTATTTGTCATGAATTTTTGTTGTTGTTTTGATGTGCATTTAATTGTCAACCACAAAAATACTCTTCAAAATAGGACCTTTAATTAAAGTCAAAGTTAATAATAAGTACTAATTTATGTTTAAAGAAGCAGATTTCATTTTTGCGATTTACAATTTTTGGGGCAATACGATACATTCAGGTGTAAACTATGCGACTGCTGCAAGCATTTTTTGCTATCGTTTCTTTTTGAATTATGCCTACACATCCATCTTTTACAAGGATGTGTAGGCAAGGACTTTTACATTTTATAGCAAAGCTAAAGCACATATTATATTTTTTAGCTATCTAATTATGAGCCTCCGCGTCCAAAAAGGAACCTTAATTTTACTTGTTTTTGAATTTCAACTTTCCGATCCAGTTATGAATACCAACTCAACTTGGCTGGCATTTCATTTGCCCTTCAAATATATCGTCAGCCTCTTTTCTTGATGAGCAGCATAAATTATAAATACTACCATTCATGGAGTGGAGATTACATTTAATGAAGTTTTAAGTAGAAAATGCACAAAAAATTGCACGCAACTCCAATGCACTAAATGTAATGTTAGGTACTCACAACTTATCCCAGTGAAATGAAAACATGAGAAATTACAACAGCAACTATATTTGCAATGCAACAAAATGCTTCAGCTTCTTCTGCTCAGTAGCCAAAACAAGGAGAAAAAAAATGATGGACTGATGACAAGGTAGAGAAGAAGGGAGGGAAGGGAGCACACAGGCCTTAATCCCTTATCCGCGCTCTGCTAATCTCTAATCCTTTCACTCCCTTTCTCCTCCCGCCGCCACCGCCGCTCTCACTCTACACTTTCGCTGCCACCACTCAACTAACTGCTTGAAATGAAAAGTTAATCTCTGCATTGAAGGAAAAGGGAAAATTGAAGAAATGCAAGCAGAGTGGTCAT
>JAQFXM010003329.1:0-20639 GCA_034693345.1 Entomobrya multifasciata | reverse complement strand
GGAAGTGGATTTTGGGTTTGTAAGTGAATTTTGGGTTTGAAAGAGGATTTTAGGTTTGGAAGTGGATTTTGGGTTTGTAAGTGGATTTTGGGTTTGGAAGTGGTTTTTGGGATTGGAAGTAGATTTTGGGTTTATAAGTGGATTTTGGGTTTGAAAGAGGATTTTAGGTTTGGAAGTGGACTTTAGGTTTGGAAGTGGATTTTGGGTTTGTAAGTGAATTTTGGGTTTGAAAGAGGATTTTAGGTTTGGAAGTGGATTTTGGGTTTGGAGGTGGGAAGTGGGGAGTGGAAGTGGAAGTGGAATTGGGAAGTGGAATTGGGAAGTGGAATTGGGAAATGGGAAGTGGGAAGTGGGAAGTGGAAGTGGGAAGTGGAAGTGGGAAGTGCCTTTTAGTAGGTCCCTAATTTATCTGCACATAAAAAAGGTGAACGTTCACATTTGCGTAAGATCACCGTAAAAGAGTATTTTGCAAACTATAGTATTGATGAAAATGTAGTACAGGCAGGAGCATTCTTGTGCAGTGGAGGTAAAACTAAAAAATGTTATCAGAAATACATCATTAATCCGTCTAATGAACAGGCTAGTATGGCAGCAAGTGTCGAAAAAAGTAGTAAGGACAAATTAGCTTCTCAGCCATTCATGGGCGCCGTAAATGAACTGCTTTTGTATCTTGGGGGAGAGCGCATAAATCTTGAATCGAAAACAGAAAGTGAGATAGTTGAACATGTATCATTACATATTCAGTATTTAGCTTCAGCACTAGTTCATAAAATTAGAGAATGCGGTTTTGATGTTAAGGACTTTGCAACCTCTCCCAAAGTGCAGAAAAATTCAGATAGCTATGAAGAATGGCTTCTTCAAATTGGCACTGAATTAGAAACGGCGAAAACAGGCGAAGATAAGCAGAAACTATTAGCATTGATTCCTCCGAAAATGACTAATAGAGATGCAATCAAAAGGTTTAAAGTGTCCCATAAACTTTTGAGTAAAGTTCGCACCATGAAACGCGCCCATGGATTACTGGTAAAGGCAAAGAAAAAGACGGGCAGCAGAAAGCTTCCAGCAGATACCATCACAAAGGTCAAAGAGTTTTATTTAGACGGCAGTTGCGCAGCAATAACTTCAGGGATAAGAGATCATAAAAGTGTTAAGGTGATTAATAGTGATGGCACCACAAAACGCATTAAACTCCAAAAGCACTTTATGAACTGTTATCTGTACACAGCTCATCTTGATTACATGAAAGCTTTTCCAAACAATCCTGTGAGTTTAACTACATTTATAAAACTGCGCCCAAAAAATGTAATTCCAGTAGATCAATATCCTGCATTAAATGTTTGTCTTTGTAGAAAGCATGAAGACGTCCGTCTAATGTTTAAGGCCATCGGTGTTTACAATATTAATTCTGTAATTCACAAATTTGTTTGTGATGCTACTAAAAAAGCTTGCATGTATAGATGTTGCGCAACTTGTAGCGATAATCAAGGAAGTGTTAAAGACGCAATACAATTGATTCTTGATAATAAATTCCCAAACAAACCCACCATATCCTTTCAACAATGGGAAACGAGCCCAAATACCTTTCGAGCAAGAAAGACGTTGCCAAAGCCCGAATTTATGTCCCTTATTTTACAAAAGTCTGAGTCGCTTCTCAGACATTCATACGTAGTTAAAACCCAAAATGCAGTATATCAAAAAATTAAGGCCGACCTTAGTACTGATAATTCCAAAGCAATACTTCTTGCAGATTTTGCTCAAAATTTTACTACTGTAACAGACAATGAAGTACAATCTAGTTATTTCAGTAAGCACCAAATTACTCTACACCCCTTTGTTCTATACTATTCCGAATCAGGTGAACGCCCCCGCCCTTATTCTTTTTGCGTTGTTAGCGACGAGCTAAGGCACGTCACTAATACATATTATGCATTTAATAAACACATTATACAAGAGATAAAAACGAAGTTTCCCGCTATTAAGCATATTGATTACTTTACTGATGGTTGCGCAGGTCAGTACAAGAATTTCAAAAACTTCATAAACACATTTCATTATCAAGAAGATCATGGTATAAAGGCAACTTTACACTTCTTTGGTTCTAGTCATGGGAAAAATCCATGTGATGGTATTGCTGGGATAGTAAAGAGAAAGGGGAACAACTCTTGTCTTAGATGTGACGTAGAAATAAATAGTAGTTTGGAATTTCACACTTGGGCGACCGAACATCCTACTAGACCAGCTGAGGTAACATTTTATCATATCTCAAAAGAACAAGTAGATAACATTGTGCAAGAAATGCAGTTAGAAAGCCGGTATTCTACATTTTCAACAATACAGTATACACAAAAGATCCATAAAGTTGAAGTGTCAGATGATAATTTAGGGCTTAATTTCTATGAATTGTCTAATGATCAGAATGTTTTCTTTAGTAGGGAAATTCGCGTCGCTGCACCGATTTTCCATCCATTAGTAATTACAGGAAACAGAATAGGGGACCATTTTGGCTGCATTTACGAAGGAAGTTGGTATCCAGTAGAGCTTTTGGAAGTGGACATGCAGGAGGAGGAATGTAAAGTGGACTTTTACAAAAGAACTGACAACGGATACTACGTCAAAGAACGACAGAACTGCTGGGTGCCTTTTAACAACTTGAAATTGGATCTTCCGTGTCCCTCATCGCGCAGGCTATATATCGACGAGCAGATTGTAGCCAAGATGGATTCAATTGTATTAGGAAATTAAGTTAATTATTTGACATTTGTGAACCAAAATAATAGGTTTAAGTTGCATCTTAGTGATTAGGTTCTCGATAAAATTGTATTAGAAATAAGTAGAAGTAGGTAGTAGGAAGTAATTGTTAAATAAGTTAGTCTACATGTAAAACTTAGAATTAGAATAGAATAGTTTATAATTTAATTTTCACTGTATAAAATATAACGTATGTTTACTACATTTAAGTTGCATAACCTGATGTCATGTTGCATTTAGTAACATATTTTATAGGTTGCTAATTGAAACATGGTATTGGGGCCTGCTTGGTGATTGATATGGTTTTGCCCTGCGGGTTCGAGGATAAAGCTTTTCCTCGCTGATGAGTGGATTTGGGCCCACCTAGGACTTGGCAAAGTCGAAACCCGTAAAATAAAGTTACATTTTGCTCTCGGTATCTTGATTTTTTATTTACTCTTCCATCAAATACATAGATATTTTAGTTTCTTAACTTGCAACAGCATACTATCAGTTATTTATTAGAAACATTCAGGAGTACACTGCATCGGATTTTAAATCAATTGAAGAAAGTTTTAGTTTCCATTGAACTTTTAAGCTTTTACAGACCAAAGGAAAAATCTTTTTAAAGGTATCTGCATTACTTATTTTTTAGAAATAGTTGTCAATTATAAATTATTAAAAATCTTTATCTCAAAATCAAAATGGTAAACACAGTTGTCTTAAAAATATTATTTCTTTGTATTTTTTCAGATGGCGCCAATACCAAAGCTGCCCACGGAGGAAGAGGTGGTCGCAAGGATGAAGATGGATAAGGAAATCCATAATGCCATCCGGCGTCAACGGTCTTGGACCGTCAACCGCGAGAACCCTAAGTGGAAGGAGGCTTATCAGCTGAAGTTCGAGGAGTTGCGAGAAGAAAGGAAGAAGGAGTATTTAAGGAATACAAAATGAAGTTACTTTTTATTAATAATGAAATAAAAATGCTTCAAATATAAAATCGTTTTAACTTATTAGAATTTATTGAAATTGCTTTAAAAAGCTGATTAATTCGTAACAATTAATCAGCAAACAAAATAAGTACATTACTGTACTGAATTTAGCTAAATCAAAGCATACTAGTAATTATAATTTTCATCAAATTTGAACTATTAATTGATTAATATTGCAATATTGAGATTTACTATTAATCAGCTTGTCTCATTTCATAAATGTGTCGATTTTTATTGAAATTCAAGCATATTGGTAATTATAGTTTTTCATCAATTTCTGCACTATATGGCACACAAATTGATAAATATTGAATTGATTCAACTGTATTAGTAATCAGCATGTCCAAATACATAACTATGTCGAATTTCGACCAAATCTAAGCATATTGGTAATTATAGATTTTCATCAATTTTGTACTATATAGCACATGGATTGATTATTATTGAATTTATTCAACTATATTAGTAATCAGCATGTCCCAATACATAACTATGCCGAATTTCGACCAAATCCAAGCATATTAGTAATTATAGTTTTTCATCAATTTTGTACTATATAACACATAAATTGATTAATATTGAATTTATTCAACTATATTAGTAATCAGCATGTCCCAATACATAATTATGCCGAATTTCGACCAAATCCAAGCATGTTAGTAATTATAGTTTTTCATCAATTTTGTACTATATAACTTAAAAATCAATTATGTAGTAACTAAACAATGTTAACTGTTTGTTACCGTTTGAAAATACGTATGAATATTAATTTTTAAGTGCGAGATTAGTTTTTACATTTTGCGTCACACAGTTGCTTTGTTTATATAAATAGATTAAATGTAAAGCATTACGGGGATACACGGTGGATTTTCTGACCCCCTACCCAAAATCTCTGCTTCCTGATTGGTTAATTTTTGAAATCGCCGTGAATTAAATGCCCATGGGACCCCCTGGGGTTTTTCAACGGATTTGTACGTTTTTCGGCATGCTCTACAAGCCTATGTAAAAATATTCCAGGGGGTCCCATGGGCATCGTCAGTGGGGATGATTTTGGGGGGAAGAAAGGGTCAGGGGAATTTTTTTAACCAAAAAATGTAAAATTTGGGTTCATTTGACCTAATTTTGAAAATTTTGGCTTTGTTGTGTACAGCGGGCTTAACTAGTAAGCCAACAAACACGTCTGCTGCATCATTTACCTTGCTTTCCGTTCGTACGTGTTGTCTCATATGTAATTTATACAGATATTACGTAAAATATTATTATAGATCATTACATAACTCACAAAAACATTGCTAAGTTTCTCCAAAACCTTACGTAATACACCCCACTCAATAGGCAACTGCACCCATACATGCCATATTATTTGCATTTCCTATTTGTCCTTACCAATGGCTTTTATATAACTTAGCAAGTTTTATTCTGGAACTAGCTGTTACCGTTAAACGGAAAGGGCTTATAAGCTACAATTTTCAGCAAAAAGTAAACTGGAAACTGTTGCTGCACAACTAACTTGTTACAAATAGCTTCGCCACTTAGCTACTCCTAGCTTGATGGGTTTTTTATCTACGCAGTGGAGTCATGTTAACTTCGTCTTCAAATGAATTATACATTTTTTAGTCATATTTATGTTGCTCGTGGAATTTTTTTAAATTTTAGAACTTGAGATCCATGTCAAAACAAAGTTTCCAAAATGGACTGTAATGTTGCCATGTTACGTACGGTTTTCTCATGTTTTTATTCTGATGAAGATGGACAGTTGAAGAAAAAGGTAAGAAAGCGAAATGACAACCAACTCATTCTGTCACTCAATCCCAGATATTCCCTTCCGCCCACATATCTCGTCACCACCTCACCCATTTTTGCTGAAAGATGATCGATTTTGTTTTTTTGTAGACAAGAACTTGTACAAGAAAGGTCAGGAATTTTACACTTTCAAAATTTTAAATAAAAATTTCGGTAAACACGTAATTAGTACTATTAAATGGCTTAGTCTTCAATCATTCAATGGCTAATTTCTTACTTTTCTTGCGTTTCACATTCATTCTTATTCTCTCTCACACAATAACCATGTTTTTTTCACATGATTCATTCATCACTCAAAAAACCAATCAATCAATCTAACCTTTTTTGTCTCTCCCAAATTTAACTTTCTGATTCATTCAAGGAGTGATTTTTTGTACTTGAAAGTGATCACATGTTTGATGTACATTTTTTTGTTTTAACGATCCTAGAAATAATAGTAATTATAAAAATTTTAATAGGTATAATGATGATAATATGTAATAATGATAGGGTTTTAAGTTTGTAATGCGTAACCATAAATTGACTTTTCAGTGGGATCACTTGCCTAAGAATTTTTTATACCATTTAAAAAATGCTATTGCAGCAGCAGCGATAATAATTCTAAAAACGTGGAGGGCGATACGATATCTTTAACAAATATAGTATACAAAGGTTATACCTAAAAACATAATAGTTTACTTTATATCACATGTTAATAATAACCCTTTGGTGAACGTTCAGAAAAAAACAAAAGGGACCTGACCTGACTTATCTACATTTTTATAAAAATTGCAATTTGACACATTTGATCATGTTCACATATCTAATTGCAGCCAAACTAGTCATGATTGTTCCAGAATATTTAAAAACTAACTATCAAATCACTTTATATGCATTGTTAAAAACTAAATAAAAGCAACTGAGAATTAATTAATTATAATAATACGTGCATGGTTTTTTTTCAGATGTTTTAATCGGTGGCACTTGTTATATATTTGGGGCAAAAAGCAACAAAAAATTTGACAACGAATCGTAGGAGGATTCATTCTCGTGATGAATGAGATTATCAGTTTTCTACACATATCAGTATGGATATGGTCATGTCGACTAGGCTGTTTAAATAACAATCTGAAGTGAACAGTTTTTGAGGAATCAATGGAAAAAAAAGTTTAAATTAAAAAAGGAATATAAAATGATGGTCAAGAAAGTCACGGCTAAATTGCACATAAAAAAGGAAAATGGGAAGAATGAATGATTTATAAAAAAGTCAAATTTTTTTAGGCCTTGGCAGTACAATGATGATGATGATGACTATACTTTAAATGAACTAATAATTGCTACCTATCCATACTGATTGATTGGCTTGGCGTTTTTCATCATGAATTGCTTTGTTATTTTAATAGGGACTATTTTTTTTGAAATGACTAAAATATATTGTGGTAGTACTTTATCAACTAATAAACTATGCTATTTTTGGTATGTTCTGTTCTGAAAGTCGAATAGCAAAAAAAAGATAATATCGTTTTATCATCATGGCTTACTTTTTTAGCAGAGATGGTCATTTTAAATAACAAACTAAACTAGAAAACGAACTGTGATATTTTTTGTACATGATACACACTAGCTTTATACATCAAACTAAAAAGTCATACAAGATTGCTTGATGTTTCACTTTTTAGCTTCCCTGTAAACTCCTTATTTTGTTCTGGGTTTTTTTGCAACAATCTTTGGCTGCGGCTGGCTGCATTGTTTGAACAGTTAATATAATAAAAATGGGTTCCATATAATTGTATGTCCTATACACACGCAGAAGTATAGTATATTATAAGTATTTCAGTCTAATTTCATTGTTGCCTAAAAACGTGTAAATTAATTTTTTAATGGTCTACTAATTAGAAGGCATGCTTTAAATTTAATTACTCGATAATTATTTAAACTGCACTGGTATCATTTTGTTTACTTGTCGTTTTTCTTGAGTGAAATACTATAGATGCAATGGAGATTTTAAAGTGTAAAAAATATTTGTGATAATGATTACTTTGCTGACAAATTGAGTTTTGCCTGCAAAAATGCAGCTCGATTTGATGGTAATTAGCAATTATTTGAGTTGGGGAATTAATATAAAAATCCTACCTGAAATATTTAATCCTCTTTTCCACCAACTCATCTTCAACGTGCCTGTTTTTTTGTCTATCTGTTATACTTTGTACATTATGCGCAATATATTTTGAATTTCTCTCTGTTTTTTAATGAAAGCTTTTGAAGGACCTGAATAGTATATATTTTTAGTAAGTTTCTCTAAAATTATTCCGTAGTACTAATTTGTTTTTGTTCCAGTCTGTTTTTCTTACACAATTTATAAATTATAAATCAGCAACAAGTCAAATCTCAGTAAGTCTCTCTCAGAATCTTTCACAATTTATATCATTCCATCCCATCCATCCAAACATTCAACCAAACCACTCCATCATCATCATTCCATCCAAATCACAAATTTGAGAAACAGTCCACCTCACCACCAGCAACATATACATACATCCCCCCAATCCTCCCCACCCATTTACCCACCCCCTAATTTCTACATTTCAGTCTCACGCAATTATATTTACCAAATCCCATCCCACAAAGCGTAACAAACAACTTTTCACAAAATTGCTTTCGCTTCGCATATTTTTTGTCAACTGTCCGTGTCTCATCGCTTCAACTTGAACAAAAACAAATGCCAATCCTTCTCTCCATTTTCCACTGTCAACTCTGTGACGGTTGATAAGTCCCGACCCATTTTCTTTTTAAAAATTCATATTCCAAAAAGGTTCCACAATTTTCTAATTTCAAATTGCTCATTTATAAATAATAATATAGCGAGACATACTTTTACACACAACAAAAATGGAAAACAAACACCTGTGACGTGAATAAAGTATATATTTATTAATCTATAATGACTGACTTGACTGGGGTGGTAAAAATACTATGCGAAAAAATAAATAAGTAATTATGCCTATTTTATAAATGCATTATGTTCGTTATAAAAAAATGAGATGCAGTAATTATGGACATGTATATAAACAAACATAACAAAAACACTGTCATTGTATGAGAAAATGAGAAAACTGAACAATTTGCAGAATTATAAAAATTGGTGCAATCCAAAATGGAATAGAATTTTACGAAATAATTTTTTGGTGTGTTCGGGTCGGGTCGATCGGTCGGTTGATTATGATCAAGACAAGATGTTATTTTATATGATTTGTTAACATGGCTCCAGCGCGTTTTCTGAGTGAGGGTCAGGGCAAAACTTTCTTAAAAATAGGTTCAATCATTTATACCATAAGAATTTGTATAAAACTTGGTTGTTTTCTAGTAAAATTTAACTTGTTTTGTGAAAATGTTTTTTGGAGTTACAAGAGCAGACATCATGTTTTGTAGAAAAACAACCTATCATATAATATTCCTTATTTTGCTTCTCCTTGTTCTTAATTGGATTTTTCTTATCAATTTTAACTAATCACTTTTATATAATATGTGTATTTTATGCCTGTAAATAAATTATGACTGACTGACTATATTTTATGTAAGTATTTTTGAGATAGAAAATCCACGAGGTTTCGGATTTTTCTTTGTTGGATAAGCACAGGTCTTAAAATAGTTTAAGGTGATGAAGCGTTGTCGTGGCCACGAAACGAAAAACAGAAACTGCTAAAAAATTCATTATGACGCGTTTTTTGGTGATTGATGATGATTTAAAACGTTATGAACAAAAAGAATGTCCAAAACTTAGTCTTTCTCTAATGATTAGTCTTCTAATCATAAATAAAAGCTAAAATAATAAAATTAAACACTGAGACACTAGATAACAATTTGCACATTGTAGGTATATATTACGATTATAATACACGATATAATTTTTATAATATTTTATAATAATATAGTCACACATAAGATATTTTTTTATACAATAAGATATATTTTTTTCTCAATTAATCGCGCACACTTATATTTTTTCACACTAAATATTACACACAAAAAAAAGATTACTGGATTTGTTTTCGGTTTCACAATATAATATTCCACATACAGTATATCAGTAAAGTCATATAGCATTATAATAATAATTATACATCTAAATTTTGTTTTTTAAATCATCAGTATCAAATCAAATCATCATCGTCCATAATTGTAATATGACCTCTCTCTCTATTCATCATTTCAGCATCAACGGTATTTAAAAAAAACAGTATATAATCAGTTCAGTGTATTTGACGTTACACAAAAAAATACATATACATAAAAATAATTAGTTAACGTTAATAGTAATAAGATTAATTAAACAAAAAAAAAACGATGACGATGACGCGAGAACGGCGTGTATTGTGTGTGTGTGTTTATACATTATACAATGGAGTAATAAGATCAATAATTAAGAACAAAAAAAGGCAAAATAATAATATTATAATAACGTTAAATTATTTTACTACTATTTAAATGGCGATGATGATTGACGATATTGATGATAAGTGATGCTGGTAAAAATTACTTAAACTTAATTAATAATCGTGCATTCTGTTTTATCCATCAAAATATTTTTAGTAGTAACGTAACGGGTGTGTGTGGAGACTGTTTTTTAGCATATTCTTCTTCTAAACTGTCACTTTGTTGACGATGATCATAGTGTGATGTATAATGATGATGAGTAAAAACTAGATAATTAGATTAGATTTCTTTTTCTAAAACTGTTGTGTATGCTTTGTTTTTGTTTGTATAGTAAATCATGAAGCATTGTAGTAGATATATATACCTAGTATATATGTATTTTTATCAGGAGAGATACAAAGATGTTTTTCTTTCTTTTAACTGAAGTTTTTTTTATCAAATAACGTAGTTTACTGAAGTTGTTTTGTAGATTGCTGACGCGACGTGACAAAAAAAGAATGTTTTCACGTCTCTCGTGATGATCATTTCTCTATCAAATAAGTTTATACGACTTTTTCTTTGAAAATTCGTAAAATGTTAAACTGTAGACTTTTTTAAAATGATTTTCTTTTCATTTCTATATACATAATAGTAATATAATTTTTATTGGTTAAAAACTACTTATTTTTTTCTGCATTTTTGTAAATATATTTGTAATAGTTAATTATAAATCGTCGTTTGGCGCGGCGCGGAGAGCGGGGAATATTAACTTTGTTGTGTCCCATTTCGATTAAATTCTATATTTTTTTTCAATACGGTTTTCTTTTCTTTATTCTAATAGTTTGTATGTATATGTATGTATCAATGTTTCATACATATATATATCATGAAAAATCGCTAAATATATCATTGAACGCTAGATATATTTTTTAAAATATAGAATTGTTGTAAAAGACAAAAAAAAGTGAGAAAGAGACTGGTATACATTCAGTTGCTTTTTTAATATACTTATCGTAAATTTTTTTATCGTAAAAGTTTTGTTTTCTTTTTGCTAAAATGTTCACTTATAAAAAATCGATTTTTTTATATTTTTGTTGATGATGATATTCATATTTTTTCTAAATTTGTTACAAAGTTTTGTATATTTCTTCCTTTGTTTATCTGGTTTGTTTGAAAATTGATAGTAGTAAATAGTAATAATATGTATTGAATTGTGGTGATAAAGAGTTTTTTTAAATGTAAATATATCTATAATCATTGTAAGTATGTAAAGAAGAATCGTCTCCGCGCTCCCTTGTTTTATTCCAGTCGTATAAACCATTCTCCGTAGAATATTCCATCTTTGTAAATTCTCAAATAATTCGCTAATAAAAATGTTTTGTCATAATTTTTTTTCAATAATATATTCTACTATATATTTTTTCTCTCCTTCTATTCTGCCCTGGTTCCTATGAAATTTGTTGATGTTTCGCTTTTTTGTAAAATGTAATATTCTTAGAATAATAATTAGCATTTTTCCTAAGCCTTGATGGGGTTCTTATTGTTAAACCAGTGATACTTATCCCCTTTGCTGGCAGGAATAGGGGGTCCAAATGTGGGATGTGGTGGTGGAGCACTCCACTTGGAAGGACTCCCATACCCATACTTGGGGGGAGAGAACTTGGCCAAACTGTAGCTTGAATAGTGATTGGGTGGGCTGGACGAGAACATTTCCATGGCAGTGGCCGTGTTCATTGAGTTGTACCAGTTCATGGCAGCCGGGGAAGGGGAATGATGAGGCTGACCGTTGCCCCCATGACCTCCCACATTACCATTGTGATGAGATGAACCGTGATGATGGTTGTGGTGATGACCGTGATGACCTCCAGAGTAACCATTTGAGTAGGGACGGTTTCCCCCCTTGAAGTTATTTGGACTGCTGCCTGACTGGAGAAATCCACGTCGGCCGTTCTTGCGAGTTGACATTTCCTGAGCCACCTACACAAAAAAATTGAGAGAAAAAAATCATTGTAATTAGTTTCATTACTCGCAGAGGACAGATAGCAACAACCTAAAATTATCTTTATTGACATTGAAGCATATTTGGCATGGTCTTATAAGCAAAAAGCAGGGTTTATAAACATAGAGCAGTCATGTTTCGTTCGCGTTCCCGAAAACATTCCGTGACGTAACCAAGGTGCTATTCAATACTCCTACTCCTACCACATCATTCACAAAAATATCATCCTCTACTCAACATCATTCAGTATTCAGTGTTTTCGCTTGTCTTGGTGCCATGAATGCAAGACCGATGTTCGTTATGCAACGCAACGCAATCTGCAAAATCCCGCACCACCACCAACATCTCACGTATCACATCTTTTCCTCCACTTAATGCTCTGTAGAATTTTTCATATTGCTAAAATGAACTGTTTCACAAACAAACATGAGCATGGGCCATTTTATGAGCTGAAAAGCCGCTCAAGCCGTATGATGTTGTCGTGTGCAAACCCGAGCAAAACGATTCATCTAGTTTGTTACTTCAGTTGTTGTATATGTACATAAATATAAGATGAGGTAATGATCATAATGATGAATTCTGAAACTGACTTTATAGTGAACTTATAGCTGAACAGGGTGAACATAACATGACCACCCAACCGACCAAATACCATATCCTCACATTTTATATTATAGCTAAAAAGCAATATAAGTATGTGACCCGTATATTATGTGATAAAAAGGTTTTATCGATATAAAACAGTGCAGTAGTGTAATAAGAAGAAAGGAGTATACATAACATAAAACCTATGTAGTGCACCTCCTCCAACATCGTCGTATGATGTACAATAATGTTAATACAAAGAGAGAAGCTCCATAAAAACCAATGCCATGCTGCTGAACTGAACGACGAACAAACTCAGGGTATAAAATTCTTCCAACTCTGGTCATCGACCCGATTCTGTTCGTTGCAAATATCATACATACATAACTAACACTCGTGCAAAAGTCCATATTGCTCTTTTTTTCGTCACATCAAAACAAAGTAAGAAATCTATTTATATAAGCACTTAAGAGGAAAAATACTCTATAACGATAGACAACCATGTTCTTGTACATCTATGACATTTTCTGTCTTGTTTTGGTTGGAATGAAGCATTGAACTATTCATAAAATTGAAAAATAGCAAAGCAACAACAACATATTTTGGTATGTCACATTTAATGTATATCAAGATTATTTTCACGTGTCACACAAAAGACTGTTCATTCATTTTCCTTATGGCTTAGTTCCTGTTTGGCTTGTTGCTACTTTTGAAGTTTACCGAAGATGACTGATGATTATGGTTAGCATTTATTGTTTACCAACTCTGTTATGTTGTCTTTAAACAACTTTTATGACATTTCTGTCCTCATAGCAGTTGTTTTTTACTTTTCTCGGAAATCACCAAAAAATTATGCAATTTGTCAACTCCTCGCTTAACGTGTTACTAGTTACTATGCACTACTTTAAAAAGATCATGTCCAAAGTCCTAATTGCAAAGTCAGGACTTAATGTACATGACTGTTATTTTGTGAAAATATAAATGCTGACAACTCCTCTCTTGTTACTGCGCCTCTCTGCTCTAATGCTTCTAACGTGTCATGCATTACATGTTTTATTTTTTACAACTATTGGATTATCTGTTTTTGTAAGCTTTACAGCTACGCTTCTATTTTTGGGGGCAAAATTTACTTCCCCATTACCTTTTATATATTCTATTTTCACTGTGTCCCTAATCCCTAACCACTTTTTTTTGCTGGTAGACATGCACATGCAACTGTACAAATTGCAAAACTACGTAGAGAACTAGATTTGTACACGATTTCAAAACGGAAAGCGTAGGGACAACGTATAACACGGTGAATATTTTAGCGACATGGCGGAATTAATGGATTAGATGCCAGATTATGCGCGCTGCTATATTTTCGAGAGAGTTCACAACAACAATGTTGAAAAATTTTCGAAATAAAATATACATCGAAATTTTTGTGCTCTAAAATTTGCGCATGATATTGATAGTATCATGTTACAACGATCATCTATCCTGTTCTTATGAAAGCAGCAGCTAGTAGTGATCGGTTGTTTCGATAAGTTTGGATGGAAATTTTGGTATGGCACCATCAACGACAACAATCAAAGCAAACAATGTTAGTCGAAAATGTAGTATATTTTATCAACACATGAATATTAATCATGATTATTATTCTATAAAAAAATACTTTGAAAAGCACGTTTGTATGTTCACCATCCTTGTGATTATCATAACATATAGGTACGGTACGGTGTACAACTACTCATCAAACTATTGTTTGACCAACTCGTGATTCTGACATTTACTGTATCAATCACCCATTCAATTCATCAGATCACTCGCCCCACACCACACACACATCCTCCTATCTCTCTACTTTCTGATCTTTTTTTTGTCAACTCCCAAGTCATTTTATTTATGATAACGATCTATTTTAGAATCGTGTGTTGTCGACAGCGACTGAAGCACGGTGGCCTGGCCTGTGTAACGTTTTTTTTTGTATTTTGCTTGACTTAAAATCATAAAATACTTTACCACACGTTTACAATTACAATTACAATCAGTCGGCAAAGGTTGTTTTTTTGCACGGAAATGAAAAAAGAGCTCTCTACTCACTGCAAAAAAATAACATGTTATACATGCATTGCAACAACTACACCTAAAAATGTGTAGGATAGCAAACATTACATTTGATGGTCATCATTATCATTATCATCATCACTCACTGCGCATATTTTCGAAATAACGAAAATATTATGCACAAAAAAGTGCATGCATGCTTAAACAAAAACATTGCAAAAACACCATGTTCATTTTTTTACACAGAGTGCACTCTGAATACAAAAAAAAATAACAGAAAAACTACATATTGCATAGCCATTGTACTATAAACTACATATACTAAAAACACTCTTTTTATTATAAAGTTGCGTACGAAAATCAGATAAAAACAGTTTAATATTATGTCCTCCTACTTATTCTTCTCATCTCGAACTTTATGTTCGCATATTGCATTGTTGTGTCTGTGTGTGTAGCACTATACCGAAATTGCAGTAGAGAATGAGGGGCAGAGATAACGTATTTTGTACTTTTTTTATCAAATAGGTATTCTAAAATACGCATTTAAAATGCCATGTTATTTTCCTCCCTATTCATGCACTCATGACTCTATTCTTTAAAGCGAGTGTAAAAATTAACTGCATCTTTGCCGCAATTTTAAAACATACCACAAGAAACTTAAACAACTATGCATGCTACAGAACACAATCAAATAATAATATGCATCACATTTTTTGCACTCTCTCACCACGCAAAACAAACTTGACAAGATAAATATTAGATGCATATGCATACCTATTGTACATTTGCCTACGAAATTTTGTTAAAAAATTTAGATTAAAATAATATAATAAAAGGCATGTTTAATTTAATTTTATACTGTGCTTTACAGCAAGTAATTATTGCATTTTACTACTTCGCAAAAAATTTACTATCGCTCAACAATCCTTTATTGTGTGAACGAAAAATTGCAATTTACAAGAAAAAATCGTGAGATATATGCTCACGAAATAAGCTTGCAGCGCAAATTTAATAGGCGAGCAGCACACGAAAATGTGAAATGGTAACGTGAACTTAGCTGAGAGAGAGAAGGGGCTTACCCTTTTACAATTACAGTACACTTTTCTTCTACAACAGCACTCAATGCGAAAAGAACATTGAAAACGTGTGGATAATTTTCTGTGCATTGTTTGCTACTACAGTAGTCCAACTAAAAATTCGTCATCATCATCAGTGTGATTATCATCGATATTTAAAGGGAAACCATGTCAAGTGGTTTGGTTATATTCATGTGAGACCTATACCTACTCGCGTAAAAGCTCTCTCATAATTAGTTTTCGAGAGTTGAAATGCATCTGACTGCAGAACAGGATGCACTTTTTTGTGATTGCTAATTGTCTTTTGTTGCAATAAAATGCAGTAAAACTCTTAAAAAGAGAGAAAAAAAATGAACACCGTGTGACTTAAGTGCTCAGGTTTTTGCTTTTATATTGGCATTGTTGGTTTGTATCGTGATCATGTCATGTGTCATGTCATCATGAATATCCCCAAACGCATATATTTAACGAAACTCACGACTGGCAATTGCAAATGTGAGAGAGATAATATGAGTGTCACTTGAGAAACAAAATAATGACAATAATTTGTAGTATCCTTTCTGTTTGTTGGTTTTTTGCCGTGTGCAGTCAGTGTGCAACAATGACAAGGGTTGCAATCGAAAAATGCATAAGTGTATACACATATTCAACCAACCACCATCATCCCCAATCCCCTTCATCATCACTTTGCAATGACTTTTGACTATTACAACTGCCACCATTAAACATAAATATCGATGCTGTTGCTGCTACAAAACCATCATCATCATCATGATCGTCATAATCTCTGACCTGATTTCCACGGATACACACCAAACCACCATATAACTCCACAGCAACATCAACACAGAGAACATAGCACATTTAGACATAAAATGAAAGGAGTACACTTAACAAATATATATGAACTTACAACATTACTACGATCATCATCGTCAGTCAGTAAAAAAACAATTTGAATTTAAGCAACCAAACCAAGTCAAGTCAAGTGACTCTGTTTTTTTTATGCTCAAGTTGATGTGATAGTCACAGTCAGTCAACTCTCAAGTCACTCGTAGTAAAAAAGTAAACATCTACACATAAAAGCTATAATATTATTTTTATTATCAATCCAATCGCCTCCTAACCTTACACCTCGTTTTGCACTGCAGTGAAATTGCATTGCGTACATAATCAATATAACCATTGTGCATCAAAGGAGAGTATTATATTCTTCGGAATACGCAGGGTTACTACGAGCAACGCAACCTTTAAAGGTTTATAAATATTTGCCGTGTAATGAGATTGGAGAGACTAAAACAAGTCTAATAAAAATGATGGCAGTGATGTTGATGATGATGAATGCAGCGCAAGATTGGAAATCGACTGTTTTTTTTTTCAATTCCCCTTCTCCTTCTCATAATATGCATCCTTCTTTAAGAGAAAAAAAGTTTCTCTCTGTCACCTCACAAAACCAAACCATCATTTTTTATTTCGCCATTTATAGCGCCATCTTGTATTGTCTTGTTGTTTAGCCAGCAACTTTTGTAGTTTCCCAACAACAGAGCAAATTAAATAAGTAAATTAGAGGGACTCTCTCCTTCTTCGTCTCATTTTCTTTTTTTAAATGAGTCTCCTTCTCATTACTATTATTTTTTACTATTGGTTGACATGCGTGATGACTGCATTTTCTTATTGTTAACAATACAATGTAACTTTGTTATGAAGCTGGTCCCATTTCCAATCTAGGAATTTTGCCCATCTCATTTCATTTCTTTATTTCATTGCATTGATTATTTTGCAACTTACAGTCAACCAAGTTATCAGAAAGCGTGTCACAAAAAATTTACATACTTTGTTTTCTGCATTGGTCAAATGGTCAATTTTTTTTCTTTTAAGTGTTTCATCTGTGCAAACATTGTTACTAAATCTATGCAACATTCTGCACCAAAGATAATGGATACAGTAAATAAGATTAACAAGATAATATGAAAAAGGTTTGCAAAATAATTAATTTTTGCTTACGCTAACTGTCAGGTTAGCAACTGTACTCAAGCTTCAAAGTTATTTGGTGTCATGCATGCTTGCATGCCACCAAACAAAACCAAAAAAATATACGAGCGCTTAAAAAAATCTCTAATAATTTAATATATTTGTTTTGTATTATAGCAGTTTGGCATTTAGAAAAAAATACGATTACATTGCAACAACTCAGCCATAAAAAAGGTGTGAGGACTTTTGACTTGCATTTGCTGCGAATTGCATACACAGGAGATATGCTTTCTGACTGACTGATTGCCTGACAACTAAACTGATTTCTTTGCATCTCCCTCTCTCTCTCTTTCTAGATATCTATTCGTTCGACAGCCTTAATGTCTCCTCAGCAAATAGAAATATCAATTATCATAAGCAAATGGAAAAGTAATCTCATAAAAAAGCATAGTAATAAAATCGTAACACGAGAGATAATTATTACGATTATTGCTTGAAAACACGTTAGCACAGCATAAGAAAATCTCTAAGAGACAAAAACAACATCTGCAGCTGCTCCTGGTTCTGATTTGCTGACATTATCGCCATCACCATCAAGTTTTCAAGTTATTATTTTGTGCTGTCGTCATCAATTCCATCAATATGGCATACCGTCAAAACCAAAAATAATCGAATCAATGCATTCATATTCAAGAAAAATAACAATTATGATCATCCCATGCTTAACATTTTTTTATCAGTACCAAAAATAAATTTGGAATTTTCGACTTCAGCAGTCACAGGTCACGTTGATTGTGAATGTGATTGAATTTATTTAACCTAAACGAATATATACCTTCCCTACTTCATTTTTTGGTCGTTGCTCCTAAACTTCCTCTCTATTTCCTCAAGTTGAAATTCAAAACTAACTACTATATACTTTTTTATTGGTAATTGTGTCATCCGATATTTATCCATGCAGTATTGCCCCATCTGCCATTATAATGATCATGATATGATAATCAAAACCAAGTTTGAACTCAAACACTACAAGCACAAAAGGAAAATACAACAAAACATGTTATTCTTTTCGTTGAAACTTTTTGTTTTTCTATTCACAGGAAAAAAATTCCATTATAAAAATGCGCAAATTCAAAAAGAGATTTTGAATGTGAGATTAGTTCTTAGAAGAGTAAACTCAATGCAACAGCAGCATAGAATAAGTTTTAATATTTTTAAAAGCATGTCGCTCTTATTTAAACTAAGCCAAGCTACCAACAAAAATCCAAGCCATTAAGCCATCATATCACACATTATAAGGCCAGGCCATATCAAGCATGACACTTTTTTCTGATCTATTACTCTTTTACTAAAACTCTCCTCGTCTTGTTTATGACAAAAAAAACTTTATAGCAACAGCAAAACCCCAACTTACTTAAAAGGAAACCATTTTTTTGCATCCAACTAAAACCAGATTACCTAATTCATTTTCTTTCTTTTGCTGTCATTATATTTTTTTACTTTGTCTCTTGTGTTCTCTTTTTTCCTGTATCTGCTTGTGTGGGTATAAAATAAAATACACACATACCACCACACTCATTTAAATAATCCTTCAGAAAGAATAAAAAAGAGACCTAAATAATCACTCTATTTTCTACCTCCACATTAGTTAAACAAAACGTTTATATTTAGCTCGATTTTTTTATTCCTGTCATTATTATCATCAAATAAGATCAGTGTGAATTGTTTTATTTCTCGTTAAGCCTATTTCATATCCAATTTATACAACAAATATTTACATACGACGAGTTCACAAAGCCAAGAAGGATAAATGGCTGCATTGTATATTATTACATTACAAGCACGAAATTTTGTACGTGTGCATTTCATTTTATTGATTGAGAACACAACAGAGGAAATTCTGGTTTAGTCTCGTTGATTTAACTAATTACCAATTTATTCGGTAGGGTTTCACTGGAATAATAAAATTGCTGCTGCACTGCACTTATTTTGCTCATATTGTTCGTTTTTCCTAATATGATATGCGCTGTTTCGTTCTGTTTATATATAAACCTTTTATCAACATCATTATTTTAGTTCATCAACGTCATTCTCACCACCACCACCGCCGCCATCGAGGGAACAAGAGCTCAAGAGAATGAGAGACCTTCTCAAATAGCTCTACTTACTGCTGATTTGTGTTTTTCTAACTTGGCTGCTTATAATCCAATTCTTTTTTTCTAAGCGTTTATTACACATGACGAAACTAATAATGTTGATGTCAATGAGCTGTGAACTATGAACTGGTGCAAGTCAGGCACAAAAAAATGAGTGCAGCTGGGGTCTCTCTCTATCTCTTTTACAGATAGCTATAAAACTGGCATGGCTACATACAACATCACACATAAAAAGATGAAATATACTTAAAACATAAAAGATTAACAGACTGACTGACTGACTGTCATTCAAAAGTAATGATACTGATGCATTGAGATTGAGAGCAGTGCTTTTAAAATTAAACATTTGCCTACGGTGGTGATGGCGTTAGTTCTTCGGCATCACATCATCATCATCAAAATAATATTAAATTCAATTACAACACTCTTGAAATAATGAGAGAAACATTGTTTTGAATTGGGCAGCAATGTATTCTGCCACTGAACTGATGGGAACTTGGGACTCAAGCAGACACTCGCGATTTTGAAAAATCAGGTATGCTAATAGATAGTACTAATCATGCTGATTCCGAATATCGACTTTTGGCGGTGCAGTCTCCTACCGTTTTCGAGAAAATTGACCCGATAGGGCAGATTTTATATGAAAAAATTCCCCACCATAGTGACCGATATCTTTGAACCCCATCACACTTGAAGCGCTTCACATACGCTCCCTTTTGACGCTCAGCTAATAAACCCTGTACACATTTCTGTGAATTGAAAACCTAACCTAACCTAACCTTCTAACTAATAGAAATACCACTTTTTTCTGTACCCTGTACACATTTCTGTGAATTGAAAACCTAACCTAACCTAACCTTCTAACTAATAGAAATACCACTTTTTTCTG
>JAQFXM010003328.1:0-20644 GCA_034693345.1 Entomobrya multifasciata | reverse complement strand
ATATCTACTAGAGACTTTTATAGTGTACTACGTACACTAACGGGAATCTAAACCGTGGTGGCTGGCTTTGCTAGTATGATATATTTTAGGTGGTCGTTCCTATTATTGCACAATTTTGCTGTCTTGGATGCCTCAATGGAAAACCTATTAAACTTTGTGTTGTCATCCACATCTAGTATACCAAACAATCTTTATTCTGAAGAGATATTACCACAACCGACGAAACACTCTGGAAGTGTCTTGGGCTTTGTGTGCTTCTTGAGTTTTTTTTGTTGGAGAATAGTAACTTATGTATAAATGGTTATATGCATTATGATAGTGAAAGGGAGTTAAACTGGTCCCTTTGCCCGTTCCTTAATGGTCTCTTGACTCTTTCAAGTTTTTTCTCCATCCTTTGTGTCAACTGCTGTTGGTATTCTTCAACTTTTAACTTGTGTACAGTATATATTTGCGCAACAAACAGTTAGAGTCAACCCAAAATGAGTACATAATATCATCTCACTACGGTATTAGTGGTATACTGTTTCTCTGCTGGGAAATACTTTTTATGGGGAAAAGTAATCTCAGGTCATAATTTACAGCTGGCCAGGGAATAGCGATTTAAGTGCTCTAAGTGCTTCTCTCTTTTTGGTAGTTAGCTGGCAATTATAAAAGGATTTACCGACGAAGAGAGAGAAGTGCACGAGCAATCCATTAGACTTTCTTCATAAAACGGTAATAAACCGACATACATGGGATTCGCGACAGTTTCCTTTCCGGTGATGAAGAGGAGACTTGATACTATTGTTTCTTGCTTATGTAGAGTTTGTAGGTGGAGTGACATTACACAATATGCCTAGTGGACACTTTTTGCATGGCTGTTTTTGAGTGAAAAAGTGCCATCGCACGGGAATCGTATGGAAGTTTGCTGAGTTTTTAATAAAATATGATGCAAATAAAATGGACAGTGTACACGTTTTCTCTCTCTTTAAAAATGAATGCTTGCATGAAATGGAAAGATGCTGAGTTATTCATTTTTCCCTACTTTAGCTTGCTGTTGTTTGCAAAAGGTGTGTAAAGAAGTTGAGAGAAAGCGAAAGTTTGAATGTTTTTTTCTGCTGTCTCAGAGTCCATAATAATAATTTAGTATGTAAGCTTTTTAAAATACTAACATTTTAGAAAATGTGTACCGGTTTAGTATATAATGCTGTTATTATTGTCGCAAGTTGCTACAATTCAATTTGGCATTTTAATGGTAAAATTTACTGTACTGCTTCTTAACAGGAATATTATTATTTATGTACTTTCTCCGTTTTTCTATACGAGAGCCATTTTACGCTACGCTTTTACTGCTTTTGCCCTGCCTTAGTCGCTCCTCTCCTCTGTACGTCTTCATAAAATATTATCAATGTGCTCTGAACTCACAAGTTTATTTTTTCTTACACTTTCTTGCAGGTGGAAATGGAATAGGCAATATAGATCCAATACGTAGCCAAGTTCCATTTGCCAATGGTCCGTACGATCGTTATGAAAACGGATATTCGCGTGGAATGAATGGGCCGAGTCCCCAGGAGGAGGACCCCCATCTTATCACGACCAGCCCGCTTATGATAGTTATTCATGCGATAGGTACTTTACAGAAATTAATAATTTTACTATGGGTTTTTATGAAGGAGGCGTTTTTCTGATAATAAAATAGTTTTTAAACGTACGGACTGCTATGATATGACTTTATTTGATTTGTGTTGTAGGCAGTTTCGTGGCGTGAGCCTATAAACTGTGTACATAACGAAGTTATTTAGTGGAATTTATCGTGTGTGTAAATAAAAAATAACTCATAGCGGCGCTGACAATTTTTCTTGATTAATCACTGATCTGATCATGTTTTTATCTATAAAGAAAAATTCGCGTATTTATCTAATCGTAAGACGTATTATGTGAATTTCTACAGAAGTTACATGGGAGGTGTGCCAAAAGAGGAATATCCATACAGAAACGGGCCGATGCGTTCCTCACCGCCAAATAACGGAGAGCTGGTACCGACCAGCGGAAGCGTCACTGGTCCTGCCCGTCCTATGCAGCAGGGTGCTGTCATGATGGTTTATGGTCTATGCAAAGACAAGATTAATGCGGAACGATTATTTAACATCTTCTGTCTATACGGGAATGTGGTTAGGGTAAGTGGATGTGAAAGTGTCTATTTTCTCTTCTCATACTTGCATGTTAAGTGCACGTCTATAACTTGCATGACTATAACCAATATTGGTATTCGATTGGTGCCTGCGTGGGATTTCGTTAATGGAAGCCCATTATTGTTGGGTGACCATGTGGAAATTTATTAACCAACAGTAGTATTGGTATTATGTTGACTTGACCATTCGCTTATTTTTTGTAGGTAAAGTTCTTAAAATCTAAAGAGGGGTGTGCTATGGTGCAAATGGGAGATGCCATTTCCGTGGAACGAGCCATGTCCAATTTTAACAACACATTCATGTTTGGATCTAAAGTACAACTCGGGTGAGCGAACATTTTAGTTCTTTCTATCAAGTAGGAATTTTCATCTATCACCCATCCGTTTTCTGTTTAATGTCGTTTTTCTCAGTTTAATAGACATTCTATTATGGTATTCTTTTAGGCTATCGTTTCATATAACTTTAAGCATAAAAAACGTCTAGTAAATCTCCTTCTCTTTACCTGCTTTGGTTTTATTGCTATTAAACTGGAAAACTTTTAAAATGTTAAGTTGAAAATACGCTGTCAATCCCAAAGAAATCATCATAAATGTTTCAAACTTATTCTTTTCGATCTACGAAATACCCTAAGTTATTTCCCAAATTATGTAGATAGTTTCCAAAAAACTTCACACATTCAGAGGCTTCAGTCAGTTTAAAAGAAAGTAGCGTGAATTTCCATATCTTCAACTTAATAACCAATTATTCACATGAATGGTGCTTAAGTGCCCGTGCCAATTTTTGTGATGATGATGATGCAGAGTTGATGTGAGGGTGCCACGCACAACTGAAAAAAGTAATAAATTGTAGTACAACCCTCGTTTTACACGAGCAAATGGCTGATAAAGCTCGTTTTTTATTGCTACCATCACTGCCATCATCCCAACATATTATTTTGTAGATATGTCTCCTCACACACGAAGACACACTTGTACTATTACTTTGGTACAATTTGGTACACCTGCTACCTTGTTGTCAAAATATACAGAAAGCAGTAGAAAGAAACTATTAATTTCAATTTCTCCCTTTCATTTCCGCACTTTGCGTTGTTGCATATATATTATACTTTCTCTGTTTCTTCGAGTTAATCAATGAATTCAAATGAAACACAAACCTGTTTGACAGGTGGTAGGTGAAATGCTTTGCTCTTCGTCTTCTCCGCGTGTGTGTTTGTTACTGTTTCTCTTAATAAATTGGCACGTTTCTACTGTTGCACACCATTAATTTCGTCAACGACTGAATATCATTATTTTCATTCATTCATATTTTTTCAAAGAAACTCTTGTCTTAAACTATCTTTTAATATGGACAAATTATTTTATTAGAGTATACTTTTTATTGCTGTTATATAAATATATTGAACATGCATACATATTTTCTGCTTTTGAATTTGAGTCTTTAAGTTAGTATTGTATTTTCTGAGTCTGTAGCTATAATAATTACTACTACTATTCTATTTCTTCTATTACTATTACACATCACCATTGTCAAATTATATATATTCTTAATTCCACTATTTACATTTGCACACATTTATATTTATCTTGACAGTTGAAAACAGTTTTATGTATAGATATGACAGGAAAAAATATTAAGCACGTCATATTTACAATGTTTGTAGTCAAACTGTTAAGTACTCTACAGCACGACATGAGAGAGGGAAGGGATATTATTGTTTTGTGTTCTGAAGTACAGTCAGTCAGTTTTAGTAAAAGCAGTTTGGTCTGATTTACATTTACATCTTCCCGTGTCCTCTGCTTCTGACATATCTCATTTAGTCACTTCCTCTCTCTCTCTGTCTCATAAGTCACACGACACAGAGCCACCCTCAAGAAACAATTTGAGAAATAGAGAAGTTGTGACAGGTGGGATGTGTCATTAATAATGTCCCTTTCACCGCTTAAGTCGTCAGAATCATTTCGCATCGCCATTTAAATAGTAGTGATATCAAAACACACACATGCAAAATAGAAGTATAATAAAACAGACAAAAATACAATGACACAAACACTTACACACAAAAAGTGAAGCTGTCGCTTTGTCTCATTTTATGAAGGAATAAACTAGTTGAGCCATTAGTCATTTTGTAAAGTATCATGAGAGCATCCAGTGTTTGTCTTCTTTAATAATCGCAAAACGAGTCAGTATTTAAAAAATGATTTAAGTTGAAAAAACAACAGAGGATTAGTTATGTGTACCTTTGAGATATAAATATAAATGTTGTCTTCTGTCGTCTTATTAGAGAAAATGTCAAGGAAAACACGTTCATTCATTTTCAGAACGACTCCTTTTTTGCTCGCAGTTTTACATGGTTAGGTTAGAATAGAGATCTTGTATGTACTTTATTACTTTGAAAAATTACTTCCGCTGCTGCGAGAAAACAAAGAATGAAAGCAGATGCTACTATAAAAAACTGTAGTAAAAAATTACATTAAATTAAAAGGCAATTTTCTCCCGTAATTTAACAAAAAGAAAAGATTATGTTCGAAATAAAAAATGTGTATAAAGAAGTGAGACTTAAAATACTTGACATAACACTGTGGTCTTTTGGCCCTTGGACAGATACTCGAAACAAGCATTCCTTAGTGATGTTCAACAACCTCACACACTTCCGGACAGCAGCCCATCTTTCAAAGACTTCATGGGTAACAAAAACAACCGATTTCTCAACCCTGAAATGGCTAGCAAAAACAGAATACAGCCACCCACAAAGGTAAAAAATAATATGTAAAAAACATTCATTCACATTTATATACTACTTTTACAAATATAAAATATGTATCAAATACCTACCTACCTATTAGATTAATAAGGAAAACCAAATAAATATATAAAAACTACCCGCACTCATTCACAACCATAATATACACGTAATATTTTTTTTTATAAAACTTGCATTTCTTTCTGTTTTTGGGCAACTAACCCTCCTTTTTTATGTATCGGTCTTGGTCGGCTGGCTGGGTGCGATGATGAATATACTTTTTTCAGTCTGCATAATTTTTTTTCCAGGAAGTAACTAGATTTCTTTCCAATAAAACATATTGCGCGATGTGATAATAATTCTTTTTCTCAAGTTAATTTTTGTACTTTTAATATATTTTTCATTGTTATACATGAAAGATTGTGAAATATTATGCTATTTTTATACTGTGATGTGAGTTTCCTTAATTGTGATTGTGAAAATTATTATTTATACATAGTCAAGTTGTTGCATGAAAAATGGTGTTGGTTGGTTGCCTGTTCACACCAAAAACGCGTTAGTTCGTTTACGTACTCATAAAGTTTTTTTTAATACTTCTCAACGAAGAGAACCCCGGTAGTGATTAGTTAATCTTTTGTAGTACTGCAATATGCAATATAAAAGTTAATGTATCCTGTCTTGTTTTAACTTTATACAATACAAAAATACCAACTTTCTCTGATATACAAAAAAACACGAGAAAAGTGAGACTGTCGACTATAGTATAAAGTATACTTGCTGCAACTTTCTACCACTTTTCACTACATGCATAATATTCATTCATACTATGTTATGTACAAAGCGTGAATAAACTATAAAGTCTGCGGCACGGTTAATTACATTTTGAATGATATGAAAGCTTACGCTTTAAAAAGTACCTTGTTGTAACTGTAATGTAATTATTATGGTACTCTCCTTGCTCACTTTTAATACTTGAAATTGCAGTTTATTCTGTGTTCCTCATGACCTAATCAAAAATGTGTTTATTATATTGCTCTTGCTTTGTGGTTATCTACAAATTGCACTTTGAATTCTTTAAATTAAAAAATAGTTAACCTTTTTGAATTACTAGAGTCATCAGATTATATATATGAAAATTACGTTTTAATATAAGGCAAGTCTTTGGGGCAATCTGGTGTCAATAATGATACGAAATGTTCGTGTTTCCGTTTTCCATGCCATGAAATGGAAAATTTGTAAATTTATCGTTGTGAATGAGTTAAAAATACACAAAGATATATCGTGTATATGAAAAGGAATGTTTTGTTTTTCCTCGTAAATAATGTATAAATATGGTTAACGTTTTCTCGCCTTTTGCCATCACTTGTCGTCGCAGTCAAAGAATGAAAAGGCTAAAGGGAGATTTAAGAGATTTTAATATAAATGACCTTCAGTGGCAGTTGACAGTGTAGAATATTTTAATTGGTTGACGTTTTGTTTCTCTCTGCTTCACAGACGCTGCACTTCTTCAATACTCCTCCCAACATAGCGGAAAATGAGATGAGGGATGTTTTCACGGATGCTAAATCGCCCCGGCCAAAGGCGATCAAATTTTTCCAGTCGAAAAGTAAGTTGTTTCTCCGCAGTATGCAGTACTCGAGTAGAACCTGTGTGCACGCATTTAGTATTGAGAAGAAAAACGAGAAAATATAATTACATAAAGTCGCTTACACACAGTTTCTACGAAATACTGCCACCCTTTCATTTTGTTTTTCAATGCTGTTATGAACATCAAGTAATACAAATTAAACTGTAGTCTTTTTATAATATGTATGTATACACATTAAACGTTTTCCCTGTGTGTTCTTCTAACAAAGAGCACACTGTGATTTGGGAGAACGGCTCTGTTTGTTGCCTGCAATAATTGTGGGTGATTTGTTGCTTCTTCATATACTGTAGGTGAACGGAGCTCTTCGGGGCTTATTGAGTTCGAAACTGTAACTGAAGCTGTGGAAGCGCTCTCAATTATGAACCACTACCCGATCAAAAGCTCTGGTAAGTGAAAGCAGCAGCTTTCTCTCCATCTCCCTCTTTTTGTGTACAATATTTAGTCATTATTGATTGCAGATGTTTTCAAACCTTTTAGTAATAATGAGATTAGCTTTTGCGTTTGCTCTGCACTAAAAACTTCATTTTATTTTATACAAGTGAAGTGAAGAGGTTATTGTGTGATGAGAATGTGACTGTGCTTTTTCTTCTTCAAATAACGCACTCTCACACAACCATACCATCATCTTGATGATGTGATGGTCTTCAGTAATAATAATGTATTTTATTGAGAAGCTGCAGAGTTAGAGTTTTCTGTCGTTTCCCCCTTGCTTTCTATTCAGTTCTTACAATATATGTACACTTCACTTAAATTAAAGTTTCTCTAATTTAAGTGCCATTTCAATCTAATTCTCTCTCGTCTTTTTAGGTGGAAAGTTTCCATTCATCATGAAACTCTGCTTTTCATCTTCTCGGAATCCAACGAATCGGATAGAAGACAAGTAAAGTGGAAGATTTAAAAAGAGATGTACCCTTGTGTGATCACCATTGGATGTAGGCATTTGTGCTGACACCGCCATCATCACTACTTTCCATCTTTATAAAAAAAATGGGACTCTCTTCCTCTTCAAAAATTTCGAAAAATCATGCACGTTCTATTTCTTCTCAACAAAAGTTTTTCTGTATTTACCCAAGATATATACTATGCCAAGCCAAGAGATATATTCGTAGAATTGATGGTTGGTTGATTATTATTAGAATTTTTATATTCCCTACGTTTTTAAAAATATCTTGTCAGGTTGTCTGTTGTCTAAAATTATTTCGTAGCAGATGTAACCTCATTGTTAGTTTTGTCAGATATGTCGTTTCTCATATGGTTTGTTCTAATAATGATAGTTTTGATGAGAAATTACAATTTTTACTACTTTGTTCACAGAAATATGTACCCATTCCTTATTATTTGATATATTGTACAGAGTATAGCATAACATGTATGAATATAAATATTAAATTATGTTATTTGTAACGTATTTATGTATAGAGAGAAAGTTACTCTTTTAAACGCAGGGTTTTTACTTAAGTTTTTCTTTTATCGATACTAGTTAAAATATATGTGAATTACACAACATATGTAAGAAAATGTTACGTAGTCGTGTAAGAAATTTAAGTACTTATTATAATGCATAAATAAGTAAGCGTTATTAAAATAGATAAACTGTTAGTGTACCTTGTGGTTATATACTTTATGGTACATGTTGTCTAATTCATTTCAGTTTGTCAGATGGGTGCATTTTTACCGGATATTGTAAGGTGGTACAGCTGTATTACTACAAGTAGGATTTTACAAGATTATGAATATTCATAAATACCTACATAGGTCAACATAGTATATAGCATTTTAGATTAGAAATCTATTTTCAAACAAAAAACAAACTAAAAAATAAACTATAAGAGTCGAAATAGTAATTGTTCTTCCACTGATTAAAAAAATACTGCCCTTTTACATCGTTATGAGTATAAAGTTGTTGATTAAACTCAAACGAGTGCAGAGTAAATATTGGATCGGGCAGATCTTTGAATAAGTAATGAAATAATTACTGTAGAGAAAGATGAAATAGTACTGAAAAGAAACCATCTTCCAAACTTAAGTCTAACAAAAGTCGTTAATTTGTGCTATGCTGTATATTTTTATTATGCATCCATTTCAAACTTGGTTGAGAATTTTCTACTAGAAAAACACTTCAGTTTTAATTTGTTTTTTCAAACGTTTTCTCAATAGAGACGATAGGATTTCTTTCTCAAATCTCTGCATTTTTTCTTGAAACTCTTCTTATTTCTCTGTTTTACATACAGATATGCATATCTAGTCATATGTATCTAGTTCCTTTTCCAGAAAAGCTTTTATACATTTTTTCTTGAATTTTTGAATTGTTTAATTACATAGTGTGGTTTCACAGTTTTTTAAGTTCTTATCTAACTGAAAAAATCGGTGATTAGACGGTTGCTTTAATAACATTATTTCTCTGATTTCAATAAGGGTAAGGTTTAAAATAAATGTGTAATAAGTATATAGGTTACATAAGTATAAGTATCAGTAAAATAAGTAAATATTATAAGGAGTTAACGTCTATTTAAAACATGAGAGTTTTTCGGAACTCTCATGTAAACGAAACATATCAGAAAAGTGCTGGAATGCTGCAGTGTGTCTCTTTATAAAACGATATAGTAAGATGACAAACGCAGTGATTTCTATATCATCGGTCCTTGAAGAAAAAAATTCTAGTTACGATATTATTACTGCAGCAGATAGGAAAACATAATGAGCTAGTAAATATAAACTCATCGATTGAGCTACTAATTAACAGATTTTCTTTGATAAACTCTAATGCATACATACATACATATGCTAGATGAGGTGACTTTTATAGTAAATTTTAATGTATTGTGAAACATGGATGTACGGAAAAGAGATAAAAAAGTTAAATAGTATACCAATTTACAATACAGTCAATCAATGGCCAAAAATTTCTGTCGTAAAATATAAAATACAGTCAACAAAAGTTACACAGCTAGATTTTGCTATTAAAAATGTTATAACTGATGTGAATATATAAATATCTCTCACTATTTCTACGTATGCATATGTTAAAGTCTCTCAGAATCTGTTCAAAAAAATCTGTCTCAGAAAAATTGTTTACAAAATACCTATTATTACCTAATTACATTTCTACTGAATACATATGATAAAAAACAATAATTAAATACACGGTTATGTCGTATGTTAAAAATACATACAATATCCATGCAAAAGAAAATCAAAAATCGTTGACAATGATGAGATGCATCTCAGAATATCTTCCATATCTGTGTCACATTATAGCTAAAAATGTAAGTTAAGTTGTGTAAAGTCTCAATTAAATACCCTGATCAACCCCAATCGGAAGTTGGATTCTACTAATAATCAGCTACATAATATGTATTAGAAAGTGTGTTTTACATAGAAGCGCTAACATAATCAATTAATACATCAATAATATTTATTAAAGTAGGAACAAAAAATAATGTATAATGTATATAAATTATCGACGTATGAAAAGTGTAAATTGATTTTATACTACGTATGAAAACATGGAAGAAGTTGAATATTTGATTTAATGATCTCGTCGATTTGAAAATTAGTTACTGGTCTGTACGAGTAGAAGGTCGTGGTATGCAGGTTTGAAAAATATTCAAAGAAGGAATTCCCAGTGTATACTTCGTAAAATTACACGATTGAAGCATCTCTGAAGAATGGATTTTTGTGAAAATCTAGAAAACGTATACAACCATTGCATTGGTGATTTTTGGTAAATCAAATTACATATCCGGTCCGAGGGAAATTCGACAGAGATGTTATTCCAGGTCCATACCATAAATTACATACCTTACCGTTTTTCGACACAGAGCAAATTCAATCAAATATTTGCTGGTTTATTAGTATTGGAAAAAGTGATCGGTACTTATATACATTTTAAGAAACTGATGAACAAAATGCTTTCAGATTTATGCCAAAACAAAAAAGTTCGTAAGAAAATTAATAAGTATACACATTAGTAATATGAAAAATTAAATGTCTCCTGAATCAATTTTTAAAAAAGAAAAGAAATATTATTGGTTTTCCTTGTTGACTCAGAAAGTGGGTAGCCTAGTTTGTGTTTGTACTTGATAAGATGTGTTGGTCTAATTTTCAATGAATGTAACGATTTTAACAATTAAGGTGTGGGTAGAAGGTGTGTGTAGTAGATATTTACGAATAATTAGCATTTTTCGTTTCAAGTGCTAACTGTTCTCTTTTGTGATTTTATGGAACGAATTTTATAAGAAGATTTAATTATTATTGTGGTCCTGTTTGTAGTGTCAGGTGTGCTGACTGAAAGGTGGTCTCGTTTTTACCCACAGATACATAAAATAGGGTGTTAGAAATGGAGATATAGCTAGTTATATGTGTATCTGTTATCATCGTCGTAAAAAGTAAAAATATGCTTCTTATTCTATGTTTAGTAGTATTACATTTGCATAATATCAAGTCATGGACCTATCATTATTATCGTTGTAATAAAAATAGTTTGTTGTTACTCTGAAAAGGTGTATGTATACTGTATTTGTATGTATATTTGCTGCGATGAAAGATACGATTTTCTTAAATAATTTTACTGTAAAAATTAAACTATATAATCAATGATGTAACCCTTTTCCAGTCTTCGATTTTGTCCATTGTATTATAAATATTTAGATTTTTAAAATATTCTTATTATGCGCAGTGTTGATAATATATTTCCCATTTTGTTAGAGAAAAAAATGTTTAGACTATCTCATATTATGTCAGTTAAATTTTAAAAACTGTTGTTAGCCATGAAGAAATGAAACTGATGTTACATTAATTCGATAAAAATATTATGAACAAATAATATAAAAAATATACGTGGGTGATGACTGTAGAACATTGTTTACAATAAATAATGGCATATCAAGAATATATTGTGAAAGCGTGGGTTTCGATAATTATTGTGTTTGTTTTTCATTCCAGTGGCTCACTTTCTTGACTAAATTCGCACAAGAAATTAAACTTCGATTGATGAAATAATGCATTTTTAAATTTTTAAATGGCATTTTATTGAATTAAATAGCAGATTAGGCATCCTACAAGTGTGCGTTTTAAATACATTCAAATATAAATATATAAATTAGAGATTGCATCAAAGTAAAATGAGTGCAGTCAAAAGAGATTCAAGTGAGGTGAATATTTTCAGGCTTGAATGGATTTAGTGGAAGAAACGGTAGCTTTGTCCGTAGCCGATAGATCCTGGATAGTATCCTCCGAAATATCCTATTAATAAAGAAAATGAATTTGTTTTACTACAATGCAAACAGGCGACAAAAATTTGAAAATCCTAAATGTTATGCTATGTACCTCTATAAGCATCGACGGCAGCTCCAGGAATGTGAAGTTGTTTGGCAGAGACGGTAGTTCCAATGGTAGTGGGGTAAGCCAAGATTCCCCCGTAGTAACCTCCTGGGATAGAAGCAAGGGTGTTAATTCTGTTGATAGCATTCAATCCACCGATTCCTCCAAGTCCACTAAGGCCACCAAGTCCACCAATACCACCGAGACCACCAATGCCTCCCAAAACCCCAAGTCCTCCGAGAGAGCCAATTCCACCGATTCCATGACCAAGAGAGGTTCCAACAGAGCTAACTTGCTTGGTCACTCCAACACCACCAATTCCGTGTCCAATGGAAGTTCCTACGGTGCTGATTTGCTTGCTGACTCCAACACCGCCGATTCCATGCCCAATGGAGGTTCCTACTGAACTGATTTGTTTGCTAACACCAAGACCCCCAAGACCTCCAAGTCCACCGAGACCTCCCAAGCCGATACCACCGATTCCATGCCCAACGGAAGTTCCAACCGTGCTGATTTGCTTGCTGACTCCCCCAATGCCTCCGATACTGGATCCAACAGAGCTAATTTGGGATCTTACTCCGAGTCCCCCAATGCCCCCAAGGCCTCCAATACCGATTCCAGACCCAATTCCCCTCAAACCAATCCCACCAATTCCAGATCCGATCCCACCGATTCCAATGGAATCAATGGCGGTCGCAGCAGTAGCCATAGCCAAAACAGCCAAAAACTTTGCCATTTTGATTTCTTTTAGGAGTTTTTAGAAATGAAGTAGCTGAAGATCGGGTTCTCCAGAGATTAATGGATGGATTCTTCTGAAAGATAAGCTAAGATGTAACTGATGCCAATCCAGAAGTTCAGCAGCGCTTTTATACTGACCATTGGCTATTAGAATTACCATATCAGTCCAGACATAACTAAACAAATTGATTGGTACATATCATATAAATGTTTAATCAATTTTCTATAATCAGTCTTTTCATTAAGTGATCCAGATGTTTAGTTACAAACATTTGTGGGAACTGTTCGCTGGTACACCTGTTCCAGGTAGTTGTTCCAATTAAGGCCATAATTTCTTATCACGTTCAAACCACGTGCTTTAGATTGTATGCAATTAAAATGTACATTTTTTCTTTCAATCATTTTGCATCAAAACGAATTGTTTTAGCTTATCATTCATTGCGTTAAAATCCCCGCTAAATTAATCATTAAAGAATTTGAACTTTACTAAACGTAAACCTTAATTAATCAAGGTAAATTCAAGGTCGTACTGAAAGATTTGCCAAAATTTGCATCATTTTTTACAGTTGAAACAGCAACTAAACACCGTAACAGCGTACTGATAATTTCCAACAGATACTGTACACGTCTTTAGTATTTTACTCAAGTTTGATGCGCCCTACTCGCTAGGAAAATTTTAGAATCGATAATGATCAAAAATCATATTAATCTTGTAATTACAATTAGCGGATTGTAGTTTATTTGTGTCAATATTTTTTCCATCCAAATGAGTAAGTTTTGAACGCACTTGTACTTGTATTGTATGTTAAGCTGCAATACTCGATTCACACGAGTTCACTGTAAAAAAACGATAATATGTAAAAATCATTATATAGCGGAAGACGTAAAACGTTTATGATACACAAATTATAAGATGAGTTTTTATAGCCTATTTGTAATATGATGTACGAAAATTCATAAGGATTTTCTGGATGACTAGTGATGCATAATACAAAAAATTCCCATAGACTAAAAAAATGCATGAGGGGCGACGCCAGTCTCAGCCTCACGTTCGTTTGCAAGCATTGTAGTTAGTAACAACAACGCACTAACTAAACTAGTAATCTGTGCAATGCGCAATGCACACAGCTAACACAGCTAGTTAGTAAAATTGCAACTGCAGTAGTAGATACAATGAACCTGCACCCATACAATTTGTAAACATTAAAAAATGCGTGAGAATTAACAATAGTTCGACTACTTGTAATCATAATGGTTCAACTACCTATATTGCATGGTCAATTTCACGGACATAAGAAGTCTAGCTGGCTACAGCTACAAGCTTATTGAGTGCTTACATTAATTAATTGACAGTATACATAAATACATTTAACTTGTTAGTTAGTTGTCATCTTTTTATCCTGGGAACTGAATCGAGAATAGGCGGTAGTGTACAGTTTGCCGACGCAGTAAAATAAAAGAGGCCGGAAATCGATTTAATAGTAATGTATATTATTTCCGAGTATCAATTTCCTTCAACTCCCACAACTTTTCAAAAAAAATCCTTCCGGAAGCGTTTCTTTGATGCTTAACAAATTACTTTGCGAAATATCAAAAAATTGTTAAAAATAAACTTGAGGACAAGGCATTGTAGATAAGAATGTATGAATTAAGAATTTCAAAAATTTCCGTTTACCGTTGGGCCATAAACGGGAAATAAGTATGTATTTTGTAAATGTGCAATTAAAAGATCTATATTATTCCAAAGTTTCATTAAAATTCAATTTATTAAATTGTTGTACCATACTTCCTGCCGAAATATAATGCGTATCTTTTTTCATCATTTATATTAGGACTCTTTTCATTACTTTTCTACACAACAAAATTATCATTTTTCTTTTCTTTCGGCGGTTTCAAATTCACATGAATTCATTAAGAAATTCTTTAACGCTATGATTATTATCATTTTTATCTTCTATTTTGAGTGTATCGTAAACATTGTAAGCCATACCATAACATCTTTTTATATTTTCTGCAACAATATAACATGTATTCAACCCCACCCCGTCATGATTCGGTGCTTGATTGACTACATAAATGTTAATGTTTTAAAAATATTCTTTTTTTCTTCTTCTTTTAATTACCAATATAGTCACATCAATTGTAAGTTCAGAAAAACTGAGAAAAATACATGTTTAATAGTTGACTAGCTTTTGCTACCAACTCCTTATCAAAAAGGTTTTGTTCAGAAAATTTATTTATAAATTTACCTTCACTTTAATCAAGAAAATAATCATTATTAATTAACCTTTACATCTTATCACTCAAGTCAAAAGATAACTGATATTACATGTAAATACATGAAAAAATCCATATTTTCATAATAAACTATTAGCTGGATAAAGAGCAACAACTATGTCCAAACCCAGACGTATTTTGCACTAATAAATTAGGTACTACGAACATTAACTTTTTTTGCTCCGCTGAACATTAGTAAAACAGAATTTAAACTGTTGATGCATAAACTGGTAAACAAAGAACTACGCAGTTAAAAGTACAAAGTACAAATTCATATTTTTTATATCAAATCAAAGTTTGAATTCTTTAATTTTCATTTCCATATATTTAAAATTGTCAGATTTGAACAAGAAAAATAACTTCCATAACTAATAACCTTCCATCAAAATTTTTAACCTCTTTATTTCAAGGCAAGTAGTTACGAGAACATTTTTTATCAAAATGGATAACATTCTCGCACTTTTTCGACTTTTTCCTCTCGACTCACATTTATAAAATTTGAACTTTATACTAAAATGTTATATAAACTTTGATTTCTTATAAAATGTGCTCATTGACAAATTGATGTTTCTCTACCAAAATTTTATTAAATATTACACTACTTAAACCGCTTGAACGGCACAGCTACTTTTTACAAAGTTAACTAATTGGTTTTGAAATGGGATACTACTTTTTACATTCCTTTAAAATCAGTGCCACTCAAAAAGTAGCAAGTTTTTCCACTGGGAAAAATAATTAGCAAAGTTAAATTGTCAACGGTATAATTTATTCATTACATTTTAAAAGTATGTGATCAGTCTTCTTAAATTATGGTTAAAGTTAATTAACTTTGTAACAAGCAATCATAAAAACTATGCATACTTTCTACAGCTCACTGTCAGTTGAGGCGAAAAACCTCATCCTTCACATAGTTCATCGTAATGAATGGATAAAAAACTAGAATTGTCATTTTAAAAATCTTAATCTAACATACAAACTTTATAATATATGTCTGATCATAGTCATTGATCATCGTCTATGTAATAATTAAATATTCTGTCCGTTTCACTGCATTCACAATTTGCAAGTTACAACGAAGCTACATACATTACTAAATTATGGACCACCATACATAAAGGATGGAAAATTGAGATTTTTTTATCTGGAATGCTTCGCTACTAGGCTACTATACATACATACGTACACCAACTTTAAATATTTTAATTAAAAACTAAAAAGGGAAGCAAATACCAAAGATAAAATTGTATAACAAAAGGATTTTAGGAATGTCTTCAATAAAATCACTCTGGAATTTTTACTGACGCTTCTATTTACTTTGCGTTCATGTAACGTAACTATTTCGATATTTTCAAGCAGCACTCGCAAGGTTTAGGTTTAGCTAAAAATAGTTGAAATATTTTTTGACTACTTTCACATGGAACTGGAACGGTTTTATTTACGATTTCTGATATAAATTTTTGATAGATATCAATGAGATCAGTATTGTTATGAATTTCTTACAAGAATCTAGGGGCATTTTGGGTAGGTAGTAGGTATGTGGTTTATCGCAAAAACCAAAAAAGACCCAAGTTGCAAAATTATTAGTATTCATATCTGTAATATATTAAATTGTAGGATTTTTCTTTACTAATTGAGATCTTTTTGTTTCTCCCTGTTTTCGGGGGAAAGAATCTCAAGCATTTTGAAAGCATTAATTACGCATACTTTCATAAACATGCATTTAAATCTGTATAAAGTAACTTTTATCTTTCTTTGTAACAGAGGATGCCTATACTAATTAAACATTAAATGTATATAAATAATTTACATCTGTATACTTTATTTATAAGATCTTTTCTTGCTTTCTAATCTAAAAATGTCTTTGCAGATTTTCAGGAATGTATTGGTAATCATTTAATTTGTGGTTTTATAATTGAAACTCCATTTAAAATACTCCGAAGAAAAAATTCGGTAAAATACATTGTAAAAATATGTGACCACAAAAGAGTTACAATTTCTCTACTATGTATTTGAATTAATTGACGAAAATCTAGATTCGGTCATCATTTTCATAAAATCGCTTGCGGAGCACTTTAATTTGGTGTTGCAATTGTTTCCATTAAGTTCAGAAATTCACAATTTATAATTTGTTTTATGTATAGCATTAAAGGTTGTCGTACTGTAATTGGTATATTATTTATATATTTTAGGGATTACATTGCATTTTATTATTGCACTTAAATAAATGTTATTTGTAGTACACTTTTATTTTATTATAACGTTTTTTTCTATGTGCGTTCAGCAGGACTGGAAGCATCTTATTTTTTAACTACTTTCGCCACTGAAAATTCTAAAAATGGCAAAAACGGATGCTTAAAACTACAGAGTATATAGTTAAACTCGAAGAAGGTTTTTTAAATGCATACGTCATGTCTATATTCTTGTATTGCTATACAGGTTAATAAAAAGATATAATCTATAAAAGATTGCAGCTAGCTTTTTTCCTCGTCCTCTCATGTCTTTGAAAGAATAAATGAACAAGTTTGTCCTGTCGAGTTCTACATCCTACTATTCCTTTTTTCCAGCCTTAATTGAATCGTAAAATTAAACTGGATTTAAAAAGTAGTGCGCATTTCATTTTCATTTCAAATTGCCAAGATATTTAAATTTCAGTTTCCGTGCTTGTCGTAGAACTGGATCTCGCCCAGAAAGTTCTTTTTTGAGCTCTGTAGTACTGATTTGAGTTTGAGGAAATAGTATTACTACTTGTTGTGCTCGTTGGAGTGTAACCTACATTACTGCTATTTCCACCAGCTACACCACCACCGCCACTACCACCACCCGGTCCAATATTTGTGCTAATAACATTTCCAAAGAATCCATTTCCAGAGGAGCTTGTCGAACTTTTCTGCGGGTTTTGGTGGTACGTATTGAATAAATATGTTGGTGGTGGCTGACTGCTATTACAACTACTACTGTTGTTGTACTGATGAAGATGATGATGGTATTGCTGCGGTTGATGCTGGAGATGAGGATGACTGGAACTGGAATGCTGCTGCTGCTGCTGGAGAAGCGGTTGCTCGGAATCAGAATTACATTCCAGTGAATAGTCATTACTATGCGAATGTGACGATAATGCGGCAGTACTTATACCAGCAGCCCCAACAGAAGATGAATCTATGGGACCGGAAGGAGACGTCGAAGAATTATTTAAATTACTACTACCTCCAACCGTAGCTTTTGGAGATACAGCTGCAGAAAATGTGGTTTGCTGTCCTCCAACCCCATCCCCTTGCACGCTTATTAAAGAAAGTGGCTCATAGCTACTGTGACTTCTTGGTGGGTTGTGGACGAGAACTGTGGACCTCCAATGGTTTCCCAAGCTGGTCATCAACCCAAGGCCACCACCACCTCCAACCCCACTCCCCCCTCCTCCACCTCCACTACTTGTGCTACTTCCAATACTACTGCTACTCCCATGATTTACATTGTTACCAATCCCTTCCACCTTATCCCGACTCCAAGAAGTTGACCTGGTTAGCAAGTTGCCACCAACTCCAAAATTCGCTGCTGCAGAAGAAGAGGTTGTGGTTACTGAAGTGATACTTCCATTAGCGCATACATTAGAAATATGGCTTGTGCTAAGGCGTGCACCCTTGCGAACAGTGACTACATTATTGGCCAAGGTTGTTGTGATATTACTACTACTGCTTGTTGTCGCTACTGCAGTGGGTGAAAATGATGCCAAACTACTTCCACTACCGCTATGACTAATACCTCCCCCAGAACAAATGGTGGTGGGATTATTGGAAGTTCTAACATTATTTTGTACCAGCGGCATTGGCAAGGGTTCATGAAACATTCCAGTTAAACCACTACCGTTACAACTACTAGAACTCCCACCAATTCCACTTGTGCTTGTACAAGAACTGGGAGTATTGCAAGCGGATGACATGACATGACTACCCCCACCAGAGGTGGTATTTGCATTTCCAGAACTAGAACTACTACTGGACGACATAAGCATCATCATGTCACCGTTCAAGTCTGTAGTAATTGCGGCAGACGTTGGAATGCTCATCAGAGTGGGCAGACCTGCTGACGTTGATGGGGAGGATAGTGAGCTGGAAGATGACCGTTGAAGGCTGCTGCTGCTCGGTGGCGTGTCTCGATAACTAACACTATTGCTAACGTTTTCATTAGTTACAACACCAGCAGTCATTATGCTATTGTTTGTATCACTATTAGAAGAGGCATGGCTGCTACTGTTAATGTTAATATTGGCTGAGTGAGGTGAAGAATGATCACCATTGTTAGTTGAGTTATTGGCGATATTCTGCAAACCTGGATGATGTTGATGAGGATGATTGCTGGAATGGTAATGTTGCTGTAAAAGATGTTGCTGGTGATGATGTGATAAATGATTGTTATACTGTTCCGAGCCACTGGGTGACATGGCTGATGATGATGCTGATGATAAAGAAGACTGATGAACAAGTTGATGATGTTGATGATGATGATGTTCTGGCGGTTGATTATCGTAATGCTGATTATATTGATTTCTTGACAGAGATACTTGTGATGACTGAGAAGTTGATGACTGATTTCTGTGACGAAAGTGTCCTCCAAATAATGGAGTAGGTAGTCTCGCTTCTTCTTCCAAGGTTGTTTTGATTATTTCATCGAAAGTTGTGGTAAGAGTGGTCCTCACTGGTACAGCTCCACCTGGAAGCCTTCCTCCCCCTGTCCAACTGTTGGGTCGACGAGCTGGTACTGGTGGTCCTTGGTAATAAGGTTGGGACGCTCCCCCGACATGCCTTTGGCCAGGAGAAATCGAGGAAGTTCTTAGACTATGCGGTCGCACCATGCCCCCACCAACGCGTTCTCCTCCCCCATGGTTTACAATGGATTCTGTGTCCTCCTCATCATCTTCACCTGGTTCTCCCTCTTCATCCTCAGGCTCCGAATTGTAAAATTCAAATTCAGAATAGGATATTGTACAACTCGGCAAAGTTTGTGAGCTTTTCTCTATGGTAGGTAGAGCGACACGGTAGCGACAATGACAGTTATTTCGTCTATTTTCCTTCCGCTCATTTTCCCTTTCTTGTAAAACCTTTGCCATTATCGCTGCGGATACAATGTCCTTGTCACCATTTTTCTTTCCTGTGAAATTTACACAAAAAAAGAAACGCAGTTTATTCATCAGTGAACATTACAAGTACGATAATTGGGAAATGCCGTCACATCACATGCATACACATGTCAGTTCCCTTTGGATGCCCTGGGCTCTATTCAATTGTATTGTCTTGTCAGATGCCCTATCTACCTTGTCTCTTTCATTTTCTTTTCTTTTTTCCTGTAATACAATGACTAAGGCCACATAATACTCCAATAAACGAACATTTGAATGCAATTTGCGTTCAAATTTGTTTCCAACTTTCAAATACCATCACAGTCAACATTACTTTATTCTAAGGAAGCAGAATAAAATACACCGCAAAAAGTCCATAGCATGAATGTTTGAGTGCATATTACTCAAACCGCCTTTTATTTCGTTGTCCTACTTTAAACTAGGTAGTTTTCCAATATTTTCAATATCCTAATTGTCAGAAATTCTAATTAGCTATAAAGCGCGTTTTCCAGTTTCATTGTTTACAGAAATCCAAGTTTTCCTTTGATATTATTGTTGTATGCGTTTTTACTAGTCGCATTTTTCTTATATATATTTTTGGATCATAGCAGTGACTACGGTCAGTAAAATTAGGTGAG
>JAQFXM010003327.1:0-20644 GCA_034693345.1 Entomobrya multifasciata | reverse complement strand
TGAGCGTTTTGCAAAGTACAAACACCTTGCAGACCTGCTCAGTCAACTAGCAAATTCCTGGGAATTAAAATGACGGTCATCATCATCACTACTACTGTGTAGTTTCCTGTGTAAACCTACTTTGTAATAAGAATGCGTAGAAATACCTCAGAATACTTTGAATTTCCGTTCCCACACAAACACCTTCAACACGTTTAAAATATGTTGTTGTTTTTACCCCGGTGATGTGTTTACCTGAGCTTGAGCATTAACATAATGAAAAAATAAACAGACCATGCATTCGTAAAAATGCAGTTTTTAAAAAGGAATAAGAATATTATGCAAGAAAATGACACGTCACATTTTTAAGACTTAAACATTTCAATACGTTCAAGCTAATGGATATAGCTTTAATTTCAATCAATGCTAATTATTACAAATTCAAACTCATGTCATTGTGTAAGCCTAATAAATATGTTGTTTGGTGAATTTAGCTTTCATTCCTTTAACGTTCCAATCCAGTAAAGGTATAGAATACGGTTTAAAATTATTTTTACATCAAAATATGTGGTGTATATGAACAAGATTCATAAACATTGTCTGTATCAAATTTTGTGTACGGTATTTCCTATAAAGATTCAGAATGTAGCACTGGTACAACAATACATTTAGAAAGAAAGAAGCAGGGATTATTATGAAGATGCCATTATTTTAAAATAGCTAATTACGGGTTATTTACTGTGCACCTCTTCTTGAGACAGCATGAAAAAGCTTGAAATTTTCTGTAAACTTCAGATAGTTTTGTGCCGCCCTTCTAATAAATTAACCGCAATGAAATGGAGTTAGAATTACTCACAAGTCAACATTTTCTGCAGTTATTTCCCCCAGGACACTTAGGACTTTTTTACAAACCACGTCGTTGTGAGCTGCAAACAATGGAAAGATTACAAAAGTCGTAATGTGTTACACACGTAGGTATGCACATAGATATTAGAGATACAATACACGAACCCAGTAATTGTTCAAGTGCAACAATTTAGCTTTCTAGAACACTGAGAACATTTATTATTTTTATTGCTGCACTTATTTATCAGAAAAGATACAATACAGTGCAACATGTAACATCTCTGTTTAATAATGATGACACAGAACATAGTTTGTAATATCTTTTCCTACATCTCATCTCACATAAATACTATTAAATTTACGGACCTGACTAATGATAACGGCAAAGGAATGAGTAAGGAAGGTAGTACAACCATTTTTGCAACAATGAACATCAAAATATTTACCACAAAATTCATCTCACAAATATTTCAAAATTACTCCATTTCTTTAGGGACATTGACATTTTCTTGTCATCAAATCCGTTATAGTTATTGCAACAAAATATTTTCAGCATTATTGTATTTTTTCACCACAATGAAATCAAAAAATCGTCAGGGTTGTTGCACAAACAATTACGCTTTGTCTTTTTATGTGCTACTTGTACACGAACAGGTAAAAAATGTGTAATAACAGTAGCACATCTGCCTACACAACAATTTTACATTCATTTTTGACATTTATGTTACTGTTCACAAAAATTAGCTGCCTACCTACCAATTACTTCGCAGAATTTGAAAACTGAACGCATCTGCAACACATAATTACAAAGTAAATAGAGCATGACGGAAGTAGAATACAATATCATATTTTTCTGCAAACATTTCAATGTTTCTACCTTCAAAACTAAATCTGAAACTTACAATAGTACACTATTTGTTTAGAATGATGATCATTCATTATTGCATTTGTATAAAGCAGTTATCCAGCTATGAGAACACAACACGCAACCTTTTAATTTTTATAGTCACTGAAGAACATGAATCAGTTCAGTGCTATCGTTACCTCATCCTCATAGTTAGTATCCTTAGCAACCACAACAGAAAATGCAATGTTACGCTCTTGTTTCCGGTAGACCAACCGTGAACGAAATGGGTATGACGCACTGACAGGACCAGTGGAAAGCATTTCCTATATACTATGAATACTGGAGAGGAAATAAAAGGTATAACAAAATACATAAGATATAATGAGATCTGTAGAGAGGGCCATTAAAATTTGACAAGGCAAACGAAGCCCCTCTCATCGTCCTTTAAAGCTTTGTCAGAATCCCCTCGTAGCATAATAGTCCACTTTTACTCTTCCTCATGGCATTACGTCATCTTTTAGTGGTTATAATACAAGAAATATGATGAAGAAATGAATATACACCCGTTGTACAATACTCCAGAAAAACAACTTTCTCACCACTACTCCGCATCTTTATACATTGTACATATTTTTATTGTTACAACTTGATCAGCTTCCTGAACAACAAAACAGAACAAAGATTTCCTTCAAAACAAACGTATACGCTACAAAGATACAAAAGCGTATATCCTAGTCAGTACTGCCGAAATGTGCAATAATAGTTAACTTTCACAATTTTTTACTCTATTCAAACGAGAAATATCTCTTTGTACAAAAAATAATTATATGTTTAAAACTTCATACATTTTTCACTGTACAAAAACTGTAAAGCAAAAAATTTACATTATATATAATTTCTCACTTTTTTGCCTTTAACTTTTCTCCCATTTTTTGTTTGGTGTGTCCAATGAACACCACCGGATCTCTCACAAACTGGTACCACTACTATACATAAATACATAACAATGCGTATACACCGCAGCATATCCATCAGACATGACAATGAAACACAGTTTTCTACTACGTCCGCCACGTCCCCTGCCCTGTTTTCGTCACAAAAGTTTTGCTTTAGATCACAAAAGGGATTCCACGGTTGGTGCATTATTGTAGCACATAGCATAAATACTGTAGTTTTCTCTCTTCGTTTGTAACAGAAAGAAAGACAATGTTGCGTAAAATGCATCAGTCAGTAATACTACTACAGCTACGTCCAAACTCAAAGTGTGGACCCTCGGTTTTTAGATAGCATCAATCAAAAAATAAGTGATGTCTTCTCTCCTTTTTTGCTTCTCGATTCCTTGCAAATGTTGCTCATTTCTTTGTTCCCAAAAACTCTGGTTTTTATACAAACTGGTATGGTAGTAGTGGAAATAAGTATTTGTTTTGGCTGCACTGGGAAATGCAGACAGTCACAAGTACGCGTTACGCAGTCGAGTGCAATGCAATGAAGGACTTAAGTGGAAGTTCACTTTTTAATCTGAATACTCAACTTCTTTCTTCAGTACGTAAAATGTAAAGTTGTTACTTTTCATCTTTGATGCGATATTGAAGTTCTTTCACAACTTGAACGAAGTCTTTAAATGATAGTTATAAAGATGGAGCAAGCAAATGTTTTGATAGACCGGTCTGTACTTAAAAGCGTACTTAGACAGGAGTAAATGGGCAAAAGGATTTGAAAGAATGAAATTATTAATGAAAATGACATTTTCATATTAGTAGTCAGAGCTATGTGCATACAATCTCATCTGCTATGCTGGCGCAGTATTGTCTATAAAAACTTTTCCTGGTGTGATGCAACTAACATCCAAAAACATCCCAGATAAGACAATATTACGGTAATGTACATGGGAATGAGGATATCATTTTTATCGTATCATTTTATTACTTTACTCCTACACTACATGTACGTAACCAGCAACAGTGTGAAATTTTTTAGCTTTCATATTTCCTGATTGTCTATTTTTTATATAGATATTCCTATCCAAGATGACAAAGGTTTTTTTTCTTTTAAGCTTTTAGGATGGATATGTTGCTTGAATGAAGATGAAATCTGGCTTATGTTGATATTAATCTAAGAGGTCATAAAACACACATATCCCGACGCTACTTTAAATCTAACCCCTATCATAAAAAAACTTGGGTTTGTGTTCCAACTTTTACTTTTCTTTCGACATCCCAGTCCCAATCTTGAAACACATCACCAGTGAGAAAGCAGGAATGTAATAAGTAATTTGATCATCTCGTTTCATAATAATAAGTATGCATTGCTTCAAAAAAATCTCTTTCGCTGAAATTATGTTACATATATATCCAACTAAACTAGCAGCTCCAGTTGGAGCATCACCAACTCCCCCATGCATTTATCCGTGTATCAGTCAGGGAGGCTATCAAAAAATATTATAATATTGTTCTTCGCTCTGAATGAGAATGACACAGCCGTTTTTATGACACATTGGCATGATGATTGTACATGAAGATAGCAATTTTATTAGATGAAGCCTTTCATGCAAAAACAAAAAAAGATGAGCCTGAGCCACAATAGGTACTAAGGTTAACTTTATGATGATGCACATGAAGATGCTGTTGCTCTACTGTTTTTGTGTTCGTTTTTACAAAAAAATGGAATGCAGATAGTGGAAAGGGGGAAAAGGAAGACTTTCGTTTGTCACTCTCAATATCAAACATAAGCTACACATGTCTTCCCATCGATCATTCAGAAAATTGGAAAATATTTTAGAAAAACAAAAATATATTGAAAATATAAATAGTATGAAAAAATGATGCTTTCTACAATACTTGCAGGTGTGCCATTGTAAAAAATATTTACTTCATGCTACACGCTAATTATTATGAATTGGAAATTGGAATAAGCATCAAGCAGATTTTTTTGTATTTTTAACAATCGTTTTTAGTTGCTTTACTTTTTGTTACATAAACATCCAGCCTCCCCTTTGTTTACACTTTATAGCGTCGGTTCCTGCTCGTGTGTACGTATCGGCTTACGTTTAAGGTCAAAGGATCGTAATAATAAGCAAGCAAGCAACAATATCAAATAAAATTCATGTCTTTTTATTATTACGATAGGTCATCCATGAATTTCAATAAATATGACTTCTTTCAGCTATTCGTGAATGACATATCGGGTAAATGGAGTGTGATGATCATGATCATATTGATCATCATCGTAGTCACAGAGAAATCGAAAAAGAGGAATCCGTATTCTAGCTCTGCCTCAATGTAGCCCCAAGACTGTGTAGTTTACTCAACCAACCAACCGTAAAAAATATTGACAAAAGTACATATTCCTACAAACTTCACTATAGCTAAGTGAACTAGAGTTACCCCTGTACAACTCTAAACATGATTTCATTTCGTGATATTTGACATTTCTTTCGTTTTCTGTTACATGCAATTTTACCGTGGTCAAAAATAAAACACAAAACCTGGAAGCAAATAAACTAAAACATTTTTTAGAACCAAAACAAAGTGTGACGAACTTAACGTAATTTTACAAACGGACAAACGACCGTTTGATACGCTTACTGAATAATATTTCAGTTCAGTCATCAAACAAAACACTATATTTTTTTGCTGAATGATCGAATGATTCATAAACAAAAATATTACAACATCCGTACTTCGCATCTGTACAAACATTTATGCTATTGTCTGACCATGAATGAATAATGTCGTAAGCTTGCTTGTTGTTGTAAACACGTGAGTTCATTCTATCCACCCATGCAAAACAAGCATAGTAGACAAACGTATTTTGTTATACATCCAAAAATTCAACAATGCAACTTAGCCAGGTTTTTATGATATATTGCAAGAAATGCACTACACGGATGCAACCGAGGAGAAATGCATCAATTCCATCATGTAATAATCACCGTGACGGTACCCCCAACAAAAATGGAATGACGAATACTGTTTTGGACAAAAAAACCAAAATATAAATCTAGTTTTTACCCCAAAACAGGAACTCGAACTCAGCATTTATGCCCTCTCAGCAATTGTAATCGTGTACCATTGCATTTGGTGTTGTGCACTATAAAGATAAGTATACTCCCAATATTATTTTGTGGAGCTACATGGATTATTACTTACGTTTAGTTTGGGATTACATGTATGATCCATTGTATTGTTAGTCGAACACGCGTTCTACCTTGCTTGGTATTTACGTTTTGCATTGATCAGCATCAGAGCAAGGATCTATTATTAGAAAACTTGTCATCTATTATTACGATATTTTTCCTAATTCAATGATGATGAGTTATTGGGATTGACTGGTTATATTGAGTGAATGACTGAGCTTAATGTGTGAGTACTTACAGAGATACGGTTTGATCTTGGTTGCGTTGCATATAATTTTTCTTGCTTCTGGGTAGCAGGAGAGATGGAGAGAGAAGGGACAAGAGGATCTATGTTGAGCCGCGTGTTTATCAAAAAGAGGACTGACCTCTGACACTTGGCTTTTGTTACCCAACCCAGGCGTATATCTGCTTTGTGTAAATAGCCGGGTTCTTTTTATTAAATTTGACTTGCATGTGTCAAACGGTAAATGCAGCTGCATGCAAGCGGAAATAAAAAATGAAATATTTACAGTTTTTCACTTGTGATAATATTTGTTATATTGATTTTTGGGACCACACCTCTGCTTTAGCTTGTTTTATATGATGACTTGCATAATTTGTAGGTGATTTTTTACGAGAATTAGAGCCAGTTCACTAACCAGAGTCGGGTGTTTTTCATGTTTTTATGCAGATAAAACAAAATATTTACAAAAGGTTTCTATGAGTCGAATGAGCTAACGGAAAAGTTCGGTGCCCACCAAACCAGCATAAGTCATGGAAGAAATCATTATTTGACAGCAGTTATCATTTCTAATTTAGCTTACAATTTTAACTTTAAATGATTTCTTTTAAAATACTTGAAAACTTTAGTATGTACTTATACCTTGAAGTTTTTAATTGCAGTGAAGATTAATACTTCAGAGGAGTATTTTTAAGAAGAGAAAAACTTTCCTTTTAAATTACGAGAAAAGAAAGCTAACGTTGATATACGACTGAATGAACGTAAACAAAATGTTCTTAAGAACGTAAAAAAGGTTTTGCACATCTTTACGGACTATTCTTCACCCACCTTTTTTAAACCGTCAGACTTAAGAGCAGTGTGGATCCCCCTGCAAGACAATTAATATCTTTTTAGAGCTTTTAACTGAACTTTTTACATTATATTTGTTTCACACAGTCTGACTATCTACTTCTCTTCCCCATGACATGCTTTCCAGTTCCTTTCTACTCTTATTAGTACCAAACTATAAACCAACACGTTTCATTATACGCACTCACTCATATGCCATGAAGGCTTTTATGCAAAACAAAAGCAAAAGTGCCTAAATTATCCATACATCCCGTTCTCTTCCAAACTCCTTTTCTTTCCTTCCTGTTATACATTCTATGTGTGAATCGGCGTGAGAAACCATACAGGAGCCAGCATCTCTCACACATTTTTTGTTGTTAACTTGTTTTTAAATACTTTTACACATTACAACATAACACCAAACAAGATTCCTGCCATTCCAACTTGATTCCTCCTTATTTCCCTCTTCTCTCTTTCCATTTCCACTGCACCTTACTTGCAGATTCTCATTTTCGTTGCAGTAGTGGTGGTGGTAGTGGTGCAGCAAAACAATATTATTACATTTTATTATTAGTAGCAGCATGCCTCCTACATATTTCCCACTTTTCATTTCATGGGTGCTTCAAAAAGTCTTAAATAACTACCAGCAAGTGCGCATTGGTTCATCGTTGAAGAAAAAGATGTTCTGTCTTAATCTCATTCATCCCTTAAAATGCAAATTTTGACAATCAAGTTAGAATTTATGTTCAAGTACTTTTCTCTCATCGCCTACTGTTCCTTCTATTCTCATTCATTTACTTTACTACTCCCTGTCCCCATCAAGAGCTCTCTCTGCACCACCACCAACTTTTAGTGCACGCACCTTTTTCCGTCAAAATGCATCTCTCATCTCTACGTTTCCTTGTTTTTCCCAGTTCCCCATCCAAAATGCAGAGATGCATCTTTCTTCATTCCCCCTCTCTCTCCTTTCAGTGAATAAAGCATGCATGAATACACAAGTCAAGATTGCAGTTGGTGTTTGCTGCTGGTACTCAAAAGAAATATAAAAAGTCAAAAGAAAAGAGATAGGAAGAAAGATTATAAAAAGGAAACTATGTATATAAAAAAGTGAATGCAATGTGAGTACGTGGGAGTATGTGTGGCTTTTGGAGAATAAAACAATGCGTTTTCTTTAGCACATATATATTTATTATGCATGTCTCTCTTAAGGATCTTTTCTGATCTGATACATTTTACATAACATTACCACGTCTCCACTGAGAAACTTGCATAATATCTTCTTGTATATCTGTCAGCCTCCCTACACTTTTCGGAAACATTTTTATTTATATGGATATTAAAAGTGCAACGATGCACTTCTCCCCACGCACGTACTTTTTTCTCTCTCTTTTCTTTTACAGGAACGTAGTAATACCTGCACGCATCTTGCCGTGGATTATGGCATGGTGAATGAACACAATCAAATCATCAAATGTTATCAAATGAACTTTCGCTCTTTAGTTTATAGTTTCGATTATAAACAAATAGAGGAATGGAGCGAAACAACGTGCTTGCGAGACGTTATCCGCAGAATATCTGTTAGATGTACACACAACTGAAGGTTGTGTAATAAAAGATCTGTTACATATAAACAGAAAAAAGCTAACAACATACATTATTTGCATCTTTAGTCAGATATGTATACAATCAAGTAGGAAGATGCTTCTGGAATGAATGTATGACGACGTTTGGAAGACAAAAAATTCTGGCGTGGGTATTCTTATATTCATTGAAGAATGGAAGCGTTACGTTGTGTTGCTATGTTCGTAATAAATAAAGAAGGGAAAGGGAGTCCAGGGGAATCTTGTTGAGTAAATCGTCTTCTCAGGAGACATATCGAGGGAAATTCATGACCATTATTTGAGCACTTGGTTGGGTGTGTGTTGCTGTAACGCAGTAGTAACGTTAGTATATCCGGTGAAGTGTTTGATGTTGTTAGCTTGTTTACAACAAGAGACAAAGGTGTATGAATAGAATAGCATAGTAGCATTTTTGGCTTTTGTTTTTAGTGCAACAAAAAAGAGAGAGACAGGGAAAAGCCTGAGAGGAGAGGATTCCCTATCTTCACAGACATGAGATGTTGTTGCTGGTTGTTGTGTTGTTACTTTGCCTTGTTCGATTAATAGCTTAAGACTGGGATGGGAGCAGTGAGATTTCCGTCAGAAAGATTGGAATCAAAAATATATTACAACGCTTTTCCTTGTGCTTACACTTTCTTGATTCCACCATATACTCCTACTCACTTTTATGTTATCACCAATTCCACTGCAGTACGCTCCCGAACCCGAAGTTAGTAGCAGTTGGTAAAGAGAAGGAATAAAATGGGAAAAGACTTCTTATATTTTTGTTTCTGTTTGTCCATTTAGACTTAGAGTACACAGTTTTATGTGTGGACTGAAACAAACAAAGAAACAGAGTCAAGGGACTCTTCAAAAAGCACGCTTTTACTTCTCTTCTCTTTATAATTCGAAGAGAATACATACATGTATTTACACGGACTTCAGATTTTGTAGATTTTTTATTGTTATTACTTATTACTTTTTGGTATTGCTATCAACTATTTGTACAGTAGCCTTTATGTAAGACATAAAACACTGAATGAAATTTTGAGCTTGAAGCCCTTTCATTTTCTTTTAAAATACAAACAAGAAAATGTACTGCATTCTATCAAAGTATCTTTTCTCATATAAGTAGCTGAGATTCACTTCTAAATGAAAGCTAAAAGATGTTTTTCATATATCTTCATTTTCCAAGACACTATGTGATCTGATAATATGTTTGTAATATGAACTACTTGCTGTTCTTTCCCACCACATTAGTAACAACAAAAATAGTTTAAATTGGTTAGCTGCTGTTGTGTGGTCCTATATGTAATATGTCTAGCTTATATTTATACATTATGCAACAAATAAGGTTCATGTCTTTATGTTGATGTTGTTTGTATTTTATTTTGACTTCATGTGTTATTATGCAGGAGGGGATAAAGACAATGTGTGTGGAAAGATGAGCATCAAAGTGTTGAGAAGCATCTCTTATAAACTCATAACGTTTCTACAAATCCTTCATTGTACTTGCTCAATAATGCGACTGCTTTTTGCCTCGACTGTTTGTTGATGTGCGGCATTTTGCTCTCTGACATATGCACACGTGTCGACTCCCAAAGGGACTTATAGGAAACGATACACGGAAAACAATTTCAAACGCGGAATAAAAAGAGATGAGTGAAGCAAGGAATATTATGGTTATTACACATTTTTTGTGTCTGGATGTCCACTTATAAACTTGCGTAATAGTGTACATGCATACAAAAGTGTTTGTCTAGTTTCAGCCCTTTTGGACACACACTACTTCAGGCTGTTTACTCAGAAGAGTTGGAGCAGTTAAGACCGTAGTCAAACTTCATTCATAATAATCATCATAGTTTGGTCAGTCTCACTTTGTCAGCTGGAAGAAAAGTTGACAAAATGATCTGCACTTCATTGATCAGATAATCCTAGGAATTTGTTTGGTCTTGGTCATTCCCTGTTCACTCTACACGAAAGCAATAAAAGCGCAAACACAACAAGGGCATGGCATGAGTAATATTTGGAAAAACATGTATTGTTCATACAAAAGCTTTGCTCTCAGCGAATATACTGTATTTTGACTTCATCTTAAGCCGCCCCATTTCCCAGACGGGATATGAGATGCAGTATAACAACCAATCTACTTGGGATTGAGATGATGATACTGACCGACAGCCACAGGCCGCAGCCGACACTGCAATTACATACGTAGTGATGCGTGTGTAGTAAATCCCTCAAGAGACAACAACTTTAACTTGTCTTCTGGACAAGAAATTGCTTCTGACAATAAAGTGCTTAGAATATACCTCCCTATCTCTATATTTGTTTCATGCTGGAACGAATTATATTGGAAACATAATGCAAGAAAAACTTACATTCAATAGGTTATGGGTCATTATCTATTTTAGGGCAGTAGAATAAAATGCGTTTATTTAAGATCTAATATAAAATATAACTAATACTATTAGCTGTTATCACAATAAGATCAAGGGATTCAGAAAAAACTACCCAGCTGGCGTGACGGATGTTTATCTCATTAGCCAAGTCAAAATTACTCTTTATTGCAAAATAATAAAACGCCCTCTTGATTACATATTAGTTCTTCTGTGGTCTATACTTGACGAAACTCCAAATTCAGTTGTTTCCCATTTCCCTCAACATCCTAACTAGGTGATCTTGATAATAATAAATTTTTGAGTACAAAAATAGTATACTTTAGAAAAAATTCAGTAGCCTTAAGGTACACATGAGGAATGACTTGTTTGATCATTTGTTTTACGTAACAAAACAACTGGGTAAGGTTTCTCTCCTGCTGACAGAGGCAGCGGTTAAAATAGACAAAAAACTTGCCATGCCACGACTCTTCCATCATCAAAAACAATAGGATTCACTCCGTGAGTCACTCAACTCATGAAGGGTAAAATTTCCCTGTACTCTCTGTACCATCCATCAGCACAATCGTAATATGTGCAAATGGAACATGAGTTGTTTCACTGTTACGGGAAATAGTACACCTGTGGTGTCATGGTCCTTTGAGTTAGATATTTTTGTTGACGAAGCGTATGTCCGTAGTACTTTGCCATAATGGAAATGAGTTGACGATGGAGAGATGAGCATTTTAAAACCACGTGTGTGTTCCAGTCGGTATAATGAGGAATGTGTTTTTTTGTGTGGGATCATAAGTTGTTAAACGCTAAATGGGCTTAATTTTGACACTTTCGACGTAAGGAATAGATAACAAACCTGGCAGGGGATTGAGGTCTAATATGCTTGTTTTATGGGGTACGGTAAGATCTACTTGAACAAATAATGGAATGGTTGTGGCTTGTTTTAATAATTTCTTCACAACTTAACTGCCTGCTGCCAACGACGGAAAAATGAGAGTTCATTTAAAAGAACAAACCATAATCGTTATTCAAACTAGCGAGTAGAAGGATTCTATATAAGCGGCTTCTGTGGTGGAACAATGTAATTTTGTCGCTAATGATTTCCTTTGAAATTACAAACCATTAATCAGTCGTTTAGATTTTTAGGCAAAACAAACCCATGGAACTGGGTATTAGCAGGCTATTACAATATAGTTAATTATTACTTAACTACTTATTCCTTGATCCTAGACCTCATAATAATAATTCTTTCTGTTTCAACAAATTAATGAACATTCCATTTTCTATAAACAAAAAGTGCAACGCTTGCCCTTATCCCGTATCCTAATTTCCAAGTTAGTCTGTGTTTTTCTATAAATACTTCCCAAACAATGGTACAATCATAAACCAAATTGAAACAATGACTTAACATACAAAATATCTATGTACGTATTCCTGAGAAAATGCGTACTTTCCTTTTTACCCTCTTTTTTAGTTACATTACCGCAAAACTTGAACATGTAACATTCAGTTCATCTCTTAAAACCACGCATGCCTCAAACCTTGTAAAGATTTATTTTCTGAAATTCTTTAAATATTTTTCTCTTGCTTGTACACTAAGCAATGATCAGAAAAGAACGAATTCTATTGTGATTTGAATTGTGTAACAACATCGTAAGCTCATTTGCATCCAGTGACTATGAAAATTTAAGAACAACTTGCGGGATTTTAGTTTTTAAACAAATGTTTTGAAACAAAGTGTCATGCAAGTGAGCACACAAAAACCATTCGCTCTTTATTTGGTTTTTATGTATTTAACATTTTTTCATCAATCTGAGCCACGCATGAAACATGCTTACATGAAAGTATATTTGTTTATTTGGCTTCCCTCAGCGACAGACGACGATACAAAGGTCTTTAGTTTCACATACTAAAGCAAATTTTCAAGCATTAGCCAAGTTCATTATGTAAAGGAACTCGCGTGTGTGGCGGCGGGTGACAGGGAATTAAGGGTTAAGATAGAAGTGTGTGCGTGGCAGTTCATGTTTTTATTAAAGACATGTAGGCAATCCTTTTTTATTCAAAAAGATGTACTGTGAGTACTAGATTTTTTCCCCAAGAAGCATTGCAAAAAATGGAACTCCATGCACCACTGACAGTAGCAATAGCAGTAGACGTTTAGTAGTTCCATTAGTTATTCATTTTCGCTGAGTGACGAATAGAAAAAAGGATCAAATGAAGTAGCAAGATAATAAAAAAAACATCAAAAACTGTTTTTATCCGCCCGATACATTTTTTCCTCTTTCTTTCCTTTCCTTGCTCCACTGCACTGCTCTTTACTAAACGACTTTTTTCACATCTTCGATCCGCATGTGATAATTTACACATAGGATATAGTATTACAAAAAATACGACAAGTATCAGTAAGAAAACAATATGCTTAGCTGATAGATAGTTAATCTATACACGCCTTTCTTCGCAATCACTTTGTGATAAGATTCCTTGCTTTTCTTCTATAAAACATATATTATGCGTGCACTTGTGCGTAATGCATGCGTACCATACAAACTATTTGCACGTCGGTATGTACTACTCCTTGTTTTCTCAGATGTCGATGCCAACTGACATTTAGGAACTTTAGCTGTTAGAGGTGTGGATATATTGAAAGTGACACAATACTCATTCTGTCTCACACCAAAATAGAATTAGGAAAAAAGTATTTCAGCTATTTCTAGTGTATAATTTTACTGATATTGTCAATTGTGTATACAGAAATAACATAACCATAAAAATGTGTAACAAGAAAAGAAAACCTTGAAAAAATGTCGGATATTGAGTTTCAATTTGACTAGGTGTTGTAGCGCAACGAAGCTTGTAAAGATGGATAGAATATCAATACCAATACGATATAGTAGATAACTATCTGCTCCACAAATTACATCTTACGCCCACATTTTGTTTCAATTCCTCTTTGGCTTGTTTACCTTTTCAATCTTTCATTTAATACTTTTCTAAAAAAGGGTGTACAGAAATGTACATCTCTTCTCTTGTGTTGACATTATCCATCGTTAGACACCCAGACTGAAATAGACCCGACTTCTTCGACTAGACTGCAATGGCAATTCGATTCCATCCAGAAAAAAGAGAGCAATTTTCATCGCTTCTGTCACGTTTTGGAGAGACCTTGCAACGCAACACTGGCTCATTCTTTTTTTCGCCCATTCTTCGGTTGCAGAAGAACATTCTATTAAAAAGCTCCCTCAAGACTTCAAGGAATAATTTATTATTGAGACAAATGTCTTGTGCAATTGAGTATATGGCACTTTTTATGTACTTGAGTTTTTTGTAGATTTTTGATAGTCTTGTCATTTTCTTTCCATATACTTTAAGCACTTATATGCATGCATATGTTGTTGGTACATTGTACTTTTATTGTGGAGTGGAGAAATATTTTATAAAAAATCATGTCTTAAAAAGAAATTCTGACACTACACATATAAACATCATGACTATGACTATGCTTGTAAGGGAATGTCGCTTGATGCTTGATATTGAACCCAACAACGAAACGACATGTGAAAGTTTTCTAAAATTGTACAGTACAATGCAAAACGGCTACAATAGCACACAGCATCGAAGACGATACACTTCAACGTATTTAAGTGCCTTCGTTTTATAATCCTCACTTGTGCATGCAAAGTGAAAGGCTTAATATAATATACTAACTGAAATTCAGTTTGACAGTTTATTGCATCGCCAAAAATTGTGGTAAATGTCATGGCCAAGCACAACGACATTTGACATTACAATTTTTGGAACAAAATGAACAAAATTTGGTTACGTATTCCAGACTCTGGATGGAAAAGGGAAACATACGCCACGCCAAAAAGTTATGGCATTTTAGATACGCTATGCAAGACGATATTGCATGTACAATAATAATATGTTTATCGTTTATCTTATCTTGTGAAGAAAACAAGACAAGCGAACCGAAGAAAAATCTAAGAATTATGCAATGAGACATGAGAGTATGAATAAAATGCATCCGCTGTATAAACTTGAACACTACAAATTACAAACATGCTTTTAGAATATAATATACTTTTTATGAAATTATAGAATGATGATGATGATGAAATATAATGGCAAGTGAATATATCAGAAATAAAATTCAAACAGCTAAGGCTAAATAACTACGCATTTTTCAGACTGATGGTTAAACGGAAATAACATTTTTTATCATTCAAAGTTTTTGCGTACTTTGATACAAAGTAGAGAAATACTCATTTTATCAACTCAAGTAATTTAAGCTCTCTTAACTTCTTTAAAAAACATCATCAGAACAAGAGAAAAGAAAGGGTTGTGTTGAAAACCATTTTATGGTTCTTGTGAAAACATGAATGTTTCCTAAAACAAACTAAGTTTGAATATAGTTTATTAAGTGTTTACAATGCAACTAATTTATTGTTCATTACTGTTATCATATTATTTTGTGGGATGGGTCGTTTGAAGGACATCTTTGATAAAAAAATATTGCTATTTTCATTCGCATTTAATAAGTACGCCTGCATAAAACCAATGTTCATGAAGCATAAAAATATGAACATTTTACACAAACATTACATGTGACGTGACATGACACACTCGACTTTAAACTAGTCCCCAGAGATTTTAAACTCAAATATTTACATTTAGTGTTTGAAATGTTAAAAATGAATGCACTGCAAATGATGTTTGATTCATAATCATAAACTTGGGATACATGCTTCTTGTCGCAGTTTTACTACTTCAATAATATCAACAATACATAAAGATTTCATGTTATTCTGTAAGTCAAGAACGTTATATCAACTCTAATGTCATTGTTAATGGCACTGCGAGATAAACTAAATCAAGTTCAAGTACACACTTACATAAACTGGTAATATTTTTATTTCGGTTCGATGCGCTTAATCTTTCGGTATTTCATTCTAAACTGATGTATTACAAAATATAGATATACATTTGAAGTTTGAACCTCTTACAGCGAACATTTTTACAAAAAATTTATTGTGGAATGTTAAATGAATTTCAGAACTATAGTGTACTCTTTTCCTATGTGTGCCAATACCCTCTCACCTGCATATTGTAACGTAGTCTGATGATGGTTTGATCTGATGTTTATATTGCTGTGTATAAATTACTTGCGCTGCGGCACAAGACAGACAATATGAAACTCTTCTTGCGTACAAAGAACGTAATTTGGTACGTATTCTTTTCAAAATTGCTCAACACAACGTGCAATCTATATTGCAATTTATTATGAATAACATATTTTTGATAGATGATGAAAGGCTGATGGTATTTTTAAATTAAAGGCCGGAGAAATAGATGGGCGTGGATCTAGAGGATAAAGCAAATGAAGATGAAAGGCAACGCGTAGAACAAAAATGTATTGCTAGAGGACAAAATGAACGTTACCAAAGAACGCATTTTTTATATTCCTCTCTTCTGCTGTAATGATAATGATGATGCATGAACGTAGAAAAGAGTACGTGCATTTATGTATGTTTGTGTTCATTACACAAACTGAACATGAAACGAGCATGGCTCTACATATAAAAATGTGTACATACCTCAGAGAGTTCCGGATGTCGTTTCAGAAGATCTTCTAAGGACTGAGCATTGATAATAACGGGGATGAATATAAGAATATTCCAAAGGAACGTCGACTTCATTGAGAACCACATTTTTGCTCCTTCGCTTCCGCTACGGCGACTTTTCTTCTTGTGATGCTGTTAACTGTGAACTGCGTGCGTAAATTGGCTTGTCTGCTGGTATTGGTTTTGAAAACCAAATGGGTAAAGATAATCGCTGCTTTTCAACAACAAACAATTCATAAATTTAATGCACACTCTGGCCTTTTTTAAACTTTAATATCGTTGCGTTGTCTTTACGATGGGTTGAGCCAGTATATCAATTAAAATCACCGCATACATATAAGCATACTCGGAATATTCTTTCTAAAATAAATCCTCAGTTCTCAAAAAACAGTTTTATTGTAAAATCTATCAATAACAAAAGCTTTTTTAAACTTATTAGCGTAAAAGAATTTCTTTGAATGAATTCGAGTGTTCTTTCACTCTTCAACAAGAGCTTATAAGAAAAAAATTTGTTTATTGAGCGTAAAGTTTGGGTTGTTCACTGATGTAATAGTTCACTTTTTTCTTTTTAAACGTTCTTCAAACAGGCCGACTGAATTTGTTTTCTGAACACAAACAATGTAATCGAATTAAATGAGTTGCACTTATTTTTATTAGTAGTTAAAGGCAAACGTTTCTTTCCAAGCTGCTTCTGACTAACGGCTTTTGTTCCGATTTTCCACTCCACACAACCGTACCGTCACCCTAGAATATAACATAAAAAACAACATATTATCATTCGAAAACATAATAAAATTATTTGCTTCTTTTTTATTTAAGCCCCTATAGGGATTCCTTTTAAAATTGCGATGAACAATACACATTAAAACTTATGTTTTCCATTGTAATTCTGCCTTTCACACAAGTTTTTTTGTTGATAAAACGCGTGTTTACAAAGTACTTACATTACATGGGACTTTTCTTTTTAAAGAAAATGAACTCATAATAAAAGACCATGTACAACTTATTGTCTATTTAAAATACCGAAAATGTCTGCTATCGTCTGCTACATATTTAAACTGTTATATTTCTAACAAAACTTCACTTGTACAAAGTACAACAGCAGAGTATTGATGCATATACTTGTTTAATCCATCACTCACTTATTTTCCATTACACGCATACTATTAGTGAGTGATGGAAATACTGTACTATGGATTTGTCGCCAAGTTGCTTTCTCCACACCAGACTCAAGAGGCTATATATGCCATCATATCACTAATCCAGTGAAAGAAATGGTCTGACGTAATCCATTATAATATGGCTTTCAGTTCCTTACTACACTACATGCTGTATATATATTACATCAAATCTTTTCATGTCAGACATTCCTTTCTCTCTTGGTTCTTATCATTTCAATGCTAAAACTTTCTCGGTGTTCTATGAATCGAGAGAACCTAATCGTAACGTAACATTTTGCTTGGTTCCATGCGATAGTTCAGTCGATGTATAGTTTGTAGTAAAAAGGTAAATGGAAAGTTCACGTTAGGAATGTTTCTGAATATTGCGACATTTGCCCGGTTTCTTCCTCCGAATCATTTTTTGTGGTCCGTTGGACTGTCAATGTAAAAGGAAATAAAAATAAGCACAAGAATAATTTTCCTATATCGTACTTCATTAAGTTCACACATAAAAGGTAAAACAAGGTGATTTACTATTTTGTATATAGGTCGTGCCAAAATTTCGAGTTTATGTGCATTCAACCCAAGAAATATGAAGGCATTAAGTATTGAAAGTTGACATAAAGAGAACGAGCATTGCAAATGCATATCATGATATGTATTCTGTTTTCTGATACCAATAAATCGTATTTTCTCTCTTTACTTAAAACTATAGCCAAATACTCACACGCTGTAACCGACTGTTCATCAAGGTTTAGGTAAAATATATGATATTTTTGCCTTTTTTGAAGACAAAGGCAACGAACGAGACGGTTTAGACGAAAGCATTAGAATGTAATTTTCATAGACACACATACTTATACAGTATGAAAGAAAGTTGTAGGAAAATTTGTGCGCAGGATGAAAATCCTTTTGAGTAGGCAAGCATTATTAAATTGACTAGGTATGCATGCTAAAGACTGGTGAAATTTTCGGGTCTATGCTGATAATATAAACGACTGCAATAGCTCTATATAAATTTCCGATAAATTCGCTGCATGGTGTGTAGTATTGATAGTAGAGTAGAAGAACTAAACAGCGATAATAATTATTTTATATCAAAAGCAAACGAATGCCGATACCAATTTTCGTATTCATATCCAAAACTTACATATAAGCACATAGGTAAACGTGTTTTCGTCGATAACTAAACCACTTTTTTATTCATGTATATATTATTATGTTGGCTTCTTTTCACTTCTATTCACTTTTCTCTTTTCGTACTCTCGTCCACATGGCTTAGCACACTGAAAAGATTAGGAGAACTTCTAATATATAAACTTATTCAGCCAAAATCTTTTAGATATAATTTTCTAGCTTTTTTATCCAGAGTTAATGGCAGCACAGTTTTGTGATGGTAATTTTTGTCAATTTTTAAAGTGCTGTGGCAATTTTTCAAGTTATACACATAACGCACACACACACATGAACCAACAAGATAGATAAAATACTCCCGTTCCCCGTTCCTTTCTCCACTACTTCAATACTTTCTTCGCTTCTCCACGCTCAACAAACCAAACCACCAACCTTTCACGTTCCTCGGCCTATCGTGTTCTATCCAGCAGTTAAACTGATACTGCTGAGCATTCGGTCATTCCTGGAGACAGAATTGTGTACATTTGTACATTATTTGAAGGAATAGAACAGAGATGCACCAAAGTCACTACGGTACTTTTTTGGCGAATCCGGCAAAGTATATATGATACTAGAGAGTGAGACCAGTCTAAGTACCTACATTACTATAAGCTCTGAACACATAGTCTACACACACATACGAGAGAGAAAAAACCCAGAGAAAACAACGGTGGCGGCGGCTGTTGTTATTGTAGAAAGCATGGGAGCATCCCTCAACTAAAAATATTATGTAGAGCAGTAGTGTATGTGGTTTGTGTGAACTGGCATTGCTTTCACAGAGCAGTAGTGTGTGTGCAAAATGCTGACGGAACAGGGAACATAGCGAAAAAAAGGAAGAACAAAAATCGATAGAATACCCACCCGTCTTCTACCAGAGACCTTTTTACTATCTTGTTATGCCAGAGATGATGATGATCATAACTATGACGGGGTAGCCTTATTGCATGGTAGTGATAGTAGTATGCTTGCAGAATACAAGTAGAAAGTTGAGGTGGAAAGAAAGTGTGCTTCCCTTCCGCTTGCTTGTTTTTGGAGTAAGTATAGTTGTGGAACTGAAAGAGAAGGAATTGTATGTGTATTTGGAGCACACAGGCACACACGAGGAAATAGAGAAAAAAGAGATTGTGTATTCGTGCTCTTTTGGAAAAGCTGTTTTTCGTATAAAATGTGCGCTCATAGTAGAGAGAAGAAAACCCAAAATAATCCAATGGACCTTTTAACCTTGATACTTCTTACCGCTATTGCTAAAACTGCTGTTCTATTAAAGTCGATGGAACTGCATGAAATGGCGATGGGATAAAATATGTGTGTTACACACTCACTCTCTGCTTGTGTCTGGCTCAGCTTATTCACAATTTGCGTTTATTCTTTTGCGAATATATTATTATTTATTAGTATTATAGAAGGGCAGCTGTAGGTGCCACATTTGTGCATTTGAAATGTGATGGTAGTGGTGGTGGCAAATTACCTATGTATTTTATGACAAAGGACAAAAGATCCGAATACTGACAGGAAATAGTTTGGAGACGTGTTTGCCATTGGCGTGGCTGCCGTCTCTTTTGTATATTTGATACTTTTCTTGATTTCTTGGAATGTAACATAACTATGAAGAGACCTTGAAATTGTAGAATCATTGTGGAACTTTTCGTTATGGTTGGATTATTTGATAGTTAGACAGAACAGAGGTACTCAACTTTGGATTATCAAGAGAATTACTTTCAGACTGTGAGCCTTTCTATGTAGGTATTTTGTTTCAAACCTGTTATTACTGATTTGTAATTTCGTTTGATACTAATACTTCAATGATTTGGTTGGCTTGAATTCTCCAGCCTCTAAAACTGCTG
>JAQFXM010003326.1:0-20645 GCA_034693345.1 Entomobrya multifasciata | reverse complement strand
AAGTAACCCATCTCAAAACACTCTTGCCTCACGCAAAATCAAAGATTTCCTTTCCATTTCCCTTCTCAATTCTCTTGTTGAAACAGTAACAATTAAATTAAAGAGTCCAAAGAACAATACACAGGGAGTAAAGGTAAATGTTTTTACTGGATACGATAAGACAAAGCTACCACTCTATAGCCTAAACTAGAAATTGACAGACGTGTTTTTCAATTTCGAGCTGTACAATTGTGGAACAATCTTCTAGAAAATATTCGAGCCATAAAAATTACGCTACTTACTTTATGATTAAACCAAAATCAGTATGCCATACACAAGAAGTCGAAGTGATCATCATCTCATTAACGAGTAGTAATTTTTTTGCTATTCATGTGAGATAATATGTCCCAAGATATTCTACATGTTCATTGAACAATGTTCAACCCTTGAATGATTATTTATGCCATATTAAACGCTGCAGTTGAAGAATTCAATGAGATACCTGTAAGGGGTGTTACCGACATTTTTAGCTGTCTGTCAGGGGTAGCACTTACCGTGACGAGTACCGGTCGATTTCTTCCAAACATGTCACAAAGCATCCTTGTTGGATGCTCAAGGACGGTTTTTCTCAAATGTCAATTTTCGATTAATGACGGTGGCTACAAAGAGTAATCAGGGTATTTATGGATGCCATTAAAAAATGGTGTGTGGGCAAACGACAGGAGGCCGCAGGATGTACGTATATCCGGTGGCCAGAGTGCGATAACCTAAAAATAAAATCCACTTATATGCAAGCACACTTGAAGCTACAGCTATATCGTATTTGTTTAAACCACGCAAACGTATGCGTACATGTTATGTGTACAGTGGCATGCATGTGCCCGGAATGATTTTTAAATTTGCAATTTTTTCATTCAAATTAATCAAAATTATAGAAATGTGATTTGTACTGATGACCAGCTTTTGGTTTTGGTTGCGTACGACTTACTTGGACGCTGTCCCATTACAAAAATGCGAATAAAAAAAGTGCTGTGCGTTAGTGAAGAGTTATATCGCATGCCAAATAGAAGTATGAACAATTATAGAAACAGAAAGTCAAGGATTACATACAAATCATAGACAGAGAAAGCGCAACAACAATAATTAACAAAATACAAATAATTTTAATCTCGGATTGTTATAAATTTAATTATTATCATCATATGCTGCTATTTCATTCTCTGTTTCTACAAGTTGAAAAGCTAAGAAATTCACCACAGCGTCTGGTTGTACGCATAACATTTCTCGTGTAACGAATTTTACATCAAGTTACCAAACACTTACAGAAGAAGAGAGATTCAATGTTTCTACTATGTAATGTGTAATGTAAGCTCAACACTTCATCATGCATATGTTATGAATGAAGACTCATGCCATAAAAACTAGCAAATAGTATTAAGTTGTACCAATTAACAAATTGCATAATAGTCAAAATCAAATGAATTTCAACATTTCATCTGTCTTTTTTAGTTTTCCGTTATTTATTAAGTTTCAGGTTTTTACTGAAACTTTATAAAAATGGGGGGTACGGGACCAAAATGTCCGTCTGTCCGTCGGTCTGTCCCTGCTCTAGCGACCAAACGGTTCAACCGATCTAGATGAAACTTGGTATACATATAGATATATGACCAAAGAGGATCCCTATTGATTTTGGGTCAAATCGGTTGACCCAGGTCAAAGATAGGTCAAAGGTCATATTTTTTCAACATCGCACAATAGGCTCCAATTTGGTGACCAGATAGCCCCTGCCGAGAAACATGGTTCCACAAAGTTTGAGTTAACCTGACCCAACCCCTTGGTCCCCAGGGGGTTTTAAAGGTCAGACATTTGACATGATGTCCTGGTTAAACGGTTCAACGGATTTACATCAAACTTAGTATACAGATACATATAGTACCAAAGAGGATCCCTATTGATTTTGGGCCAAATTGGTCAAATGGTTTTAGAGTAATGGCCAATTAACGGGCCCATGCTTTTTAAATAGGGAACAAATATTATTGTACCAATCGATAGATTATAGTATGGGGATCAAACTTTGTCAGGAAATCATGGTCCAATACTCAATAGTTTTTTAAATATAGCCATTTCAAAAAAAACTTTTTAATGGTTTTTTGATAATATGACGCCGACATTGTACAAGTCTGTTTAAATATTACAATTTTAATTGTAATTGCCGGCGGAGCCGGCCACCAACCCTGAAACTTGTCCAACTGGTTTACCAGTTTTATTTAGTCATATTTTTACTTTTCAGTACTATCCGAACTTTTGTTTATGACTTTAACTACTAGTAACACGTCTATAAAGTCAAATCACGAAAGCTGTTCAACCATGAATGCTTTTCTTCTTACTCTAGAGATATTACAGACAAACGGTGATGGCATGGCAGTTTTTGTGCTGCAAGTTGGTATACAAAGGCATCCTTAATTCTTCCATACAGACAGTATCTGTGTATCTCTACACTTCTCGCGAGTGGTCTTATGTTTGTGTGAGAGTAAGATTGTCAACCAATCTTTTTCACTAGCTTTGGACCAGACAGACATTTTAGTTTCCTGCTAGATTACTCACCGGCTGGTGAGAAATATATTTTTTTTTCTCGTGCGCGTTCTCCGACTGTATTTTCTCCTCTGTCTAGTTTCCTACCATTCCATCCAACTTTCTAAGTGATGTGACTGTTGAGGACGATGTGATGACTATCTCACTTTCTTTTTTTATTTCAAGAACAATTAGAGCCTTTTTCTCTTATAATTACTATAAAACTACTACCAGATCAACGACAAGATGATCATAGAAGATATCCAATACAGTTTTCAACTCTTCTCAAACAGTAATTGATTATTACAGAGACTGGTCTCAACGTTCTCAAAGACTCAAAGCCCACACTGGTTTTATTCTCAAATTTATTTCATTCCGTGAAAAAACAATGACTTGCTATAATACGTGTCTATTGATAATAATCAATGATACGCTTGGTTATGGTGGTGTTATTTGGCCTACCACTCAGTAATAGTTTTTTTCACTGCTTTCATTCGATGGCAGTAGGAATGATTAAGGAATAATCCCCCCTAAAATTACCAAATGCCACAATAAATAAAACAAGATTGCTCTGAGAATTGCAGTTGTATGAGGAACACACACGTATGTCTGCTTGTAAAATACATACATAGAAAGCATTAAAGAAAAGGGTATATTGGTAATATAGCCACAATGACAACAGACAAATCATATGATGCTTGATTATCCCTATCAAAGTGAACATATGTTGGGCGTACATACAAATAGATAAGTACATAATGTATGAGTATATGTATATCATGACAGCTAGCTATAATAACTCGCTCATGAATGCATGCAATATTACAAGCAAGAAGAGAGATGGTAAAGCAATAATGACACCACCACCGAAAAAAGAGTGAAAGAGAGAGAGCCATGGAGCTATTGGAGCTGGCTGGTGCTTTGAGCCTGGCTAAAGCTGGAAGGATACCTTAAAAGTAAAAAGCAACTTAGTTTATACCATTATATGCGTCTCTTTCACCCTGCCTCTCTGTGGCATGTTTGGAGTAAAAGCACCGTATCATAATGCAGCCGGAATATAAAACCATCGTATCGTGTTTTGCCATGTAATTATACCAAAAAGCTTACAACAGACTAGTGTCTCCTCCACTCCTTTCTTCATAGCAGCAGTGGAGAATGTTATCCAGCAGCGGCAGCACGAGGCAGCAGCTCAGCTCAAGAGATAGAGAGCCAGAGAGAAAGGTTTGGTTTGACAGAAAAAATGTATAAGCAAGTATTTATATGGTTGTTGGAGACAAGCTGAGAAGTAGGCAACAGCAGTCTCGCTCGACACACAAGCAGTTTGAGAAAGAAAGATGACATGATAGACTTGCCTATGGTCTTTCATGAACATACGGTATGATATTTCACCATTCACCACCACCACCACCGCCATACAACCAACACAGCACATAGACAGCGTTGGAGTTGGTAGGTAAACTACTCAACGTTCTCTACTCGCTCGCATAATGCATTGCTAATGTGTGGCTCTTTACTATCCAAAAAGAGAGAGACATTCAAGGCAGAGAGGCAGAATGAGAGTGGTGGTAACATGGAACACTTCTCTACCATCCTGCCGATCTCCAAGACATTTTCCTCTTATATTCCCGCATCCGAGTGATACCGACACTACTATAAGTACAAGATTGGTTCCCCTTTTGTACAGCGAGAAACACATATCATCATCATCATCAGTAACAGCAGCAGCAACAAGCTAAGAGAAGCAACAGCATTGGAACGATTGGAACTTGGAACTACGCTCATAAATGTTTATATATGTAGCTTATAAGATACAAACTATGCATATACATTCCTCTCTTTTTTATCACTTGTATTATTATTATGAGAAAGAAAGCAACAGGACCAGAGAGAGAGAGAGGAGGGGGAGAAGTGGCTCTTCTCTGCGAGTTCATCCGTGTTCCCTGTTGCTTGCTCCTGCATTTATATTCATACATACATATTTATAACCACATATTTTCACCTTTTCTGTTTATTGTAGGCGTGGAATAGATAGTGGCAGTAACATATCTTGATATAAGATATATGTATGGTTATGTAGGTGTATATGTATTTGTTATAAAGATGATGTAATGTATGTACTCACTGAACTCTACGAAACTCTTGTTAGCATTCTCATTGTATTCGCACTCCACTTTACACTTTTCATTTTCCCTGTCCACCTATTCGATAGTCATATTCATAGATAGAAACTTTGTGTATGTATATAAACTGTATAAAATAAAACACAAATAATTTCTATCTAACAAAAACTAGGAGAGGAAGAAGACCGAGGAAAAGGACATGCATTGAGAGGATGCTATTTGAACTTTTAATACAGTCAAGAAGCAACAAGAAGAAAATAGATGCCTTACACATACCGATATGCCTTCAGATAAGTTATATCATATCAAAAGGGAGAGAAGCAATGAGAAAAGTAACCAAACCAGATGTGTACGGGTAGAAAAAAGGAAAGGAAGGAGAAACTTAAGTTTTAGTTAGTTGTAGACACAACAATGTGTATACGTTATATTTACAATGTTATGCAGAGAAAGGGCTTTAGAAAGGAAAAGCTGGCGCACTAACAAGAAGTTTTAGTATAGGAATAGGTGCGAGGGAGAAGAAGAAATAGATGTTGTTGTCTGCTTGCTTGCTGCTACGTCTATTCATTTCTTTCTACTCAATACTTCCCAGATACAAGCCACTTTCATGTCTACTCAGTACACTCCTCTCGTAAAAACGGTTTTCCTTTCTCTTTTCCTTTTTCTTGGCTTTCTAAAGTCTGTTGGTGTAAGGAATGGAAATGGGAGCGATATATGTGAGAAGCAAAGCTACAGTAAATATACAAAACACAATATGCGAAAAAAGTAAATGGAACGGAGAGAGAGTCTCCCTCCATTCCATCTCGTGTTTTCACTTCTTTTGGGCTCGCCTGTCTTTCATGTGCATACATAGTATAAATACTAAACACATAATATAATGTGTATACATACTTTCATGAGAAGAGATGTGCTTTTATGTGGCAAAAGCAAGCACACAGAGCAACATGCATTATGTATACATTATACTATCATGATACTTTGGTAGCATACGCCACTTCACTTTCTCTCTTGGAAATTTCTCTTATGGCCATACAAACTAGTATGTATACTCATTGATGCTGTTGCTCATCCTGTGCCTGTTGAAACCAAATGAAGTAAAATACATAGTGTTTGTGAAAGGAGTGTTTGAAGGAGCACTAGCTGCTGCAATCACTATTGCCATCATCATCTTTGAATTGAAATGAAGGGAAACCGTTATATGTATAAATGATCGAAGGAAAAGCAGCTTTGATATCTTCACTCGTCGATGATGTAGCTGTGGCTGTGCTTGTATGTGCTGTAATATAGCAAGAGAAACATCAACAGCAGTTGTAAAAATGGTTCTTATCCAAACCAAATCCCACCGACCAACCAAGTCCATTTCGGTTTTGTCATCCTTCCTTCAAAGTCATCCGGTGAGGAGAAATAGAGAGAAAGGTCTGCATGCGTACACAAAAGAACAGCAATACACACACATAAATCCATACCGTCACCGTCGTGTGTTGTACGTAGGAACGTACACATTACTTCATAGTCATCTGCATCTTGATCGAAGAAAGCCAGCAGTAGCGGATGAGAGTCGTCGCCCGCCTTGACACAGCGACACAGGAAGAAGCATACATGTTTTAAATTATCAACATAATCAGCTCAGCAATTTTTATTAAACAATTTTTGTGAACATTATTGCAAAATTGTGATTCAGCATAATTTTGGGACTGGAATGGGAATAAAAGTACACGTTAAGTGTGGTGTACATGTTCGTTTACTTTTATTGTGAGACTTCTGTGAAGAAAGTATGGAAAACAAACTGTTTTGCAAAAGGAGGAAATAAAAATAAATTGGTTCTCAAGATTAGTATTTCCATAGGCTGAAGTAAAAGTACCTTTTTGAAGTGCAAAATGGAAATACTCCCATTCACTTAAAAGGCCAGGCATCATGCTCACCACATTGCCGCTTCTGTCAACACAAACCAGTCGCAATTGGAAATTGTCCAAGAATTCATCCATCCACGCCGGGCCTTGGTTCGATAAAAATTCAACTTTTCCTTAAGGTAAATACTAAAATATTTTGAAATTTTATCTCGAAAGTCAATTTTACGCATAGCGCACATTTTCCCACTTTTTTTCCCCATTACCAAAATATTTAATGTCTTCCTGTTTCAATTAATTATGAATGGTTAGCAAAAAAAACATGGGTACTTTCCTTCATCTTTATTAAAGCTCGTACTTCAATTTGTCTTTCAAATTCTCTTTTCTAAAGAAAAATATTAACGGAATGAATTATAAAGTTTTCAGAAATTCAAGTATGAAGTTTAGCTTGAACTTGTTTTATGAAAAATCAAAAAGAAATTTTTACTTCTTTTCTAACACGCTTCATTTTTTTAAAGCAGGATATTTGTATAAACCTACTATGCCTACACAAGATGTATGTTTACTTATAATTTTGTGATATACTGGCAAATATACATCTGTTCTCATACATACATACCTCAAATGAATACACGCACGCAAGCTAGTTTCCGGGTATACTCATTCCAAAAGCCATAATTTTGCCCCTGACTTCCGGTTTCATTTCCGATGGAGTACCGTCGAAGAAAAACCGTATTATAGTAAAGCTCAACAAGCTTAGAAAAAGGTCTTGAAGAAGCAGGAGCAAACGAAGACGCAGAATAATAAGAAAAAAGGACAGTAAAATAAAAGAAAGAATAGAAAGCGAGCTTAAGTCAGCAGCAGACTCAAATTCACATCACATCAGGGTAGAGTCACGACAGAACATAGGATAGTAATAGCATAAGAAAGAAGAACGGTATAAAAATGAATATAAAAAGAAAGCAAAGCAAAAGCAGCTAAAATACATACATAATACGATATACTACACGCGCGCGTACGCATCTTACTCTCTTGAAGATTTTTCCATCTCTCTCCCTTTCTATTTTTTTCTCTCTGACTCTCCGTTTTTCATAGTAAGCTTCTTTTTCCAGTTTTTTGTTCCTTCCTTTCCTCTTTCTTTCCTTCTTTGCTTTCAGCAATATAATGTACATGCCCATACAGATCTTCATATAATATATAAAAAGACCTTTGAAATATAAGCAGGTATATAAGTACATACATCCATATAGCTAGTATTTTTAATGCTGTTGCTTCTCGAAAGAATACACCTTTTTTAATACGAACACGTACGTATGCTACAATCCAATCCACCATTATAGCATTTCTATCTCTCTACATGCATGATCTAGCCATAAGTATCATATCATCATTTCGTCTGCAAAATGTTTTATATTATCCTACCACTCCGACTTTACAACATTTTTTTGTGCCCTGAAGCTGTTGAAATTCCCAAAGAGAAAGGCTTGAAGAAGAGAAGGTGAGATATATACTAATATCGCATAAAACGTTTCAAAAAATATGCTTTATATATGCTTACATATTCATGTAAAAAAGGATGAAAGGTATATATTGTACTAACCAACCGGTTTCATGGTATTTCATTACACACAGCATCTAATGCACATGCACACATTAACATTGCCTTTTTTATGTACATTCTATAATATATCTATCTGTATCTGTCTGTTTTCACTTAAGTTAATTAGTTTCCTTCCAGTTTTGAGAACTGCACACACACACAACACGTTGCGCATAGTATTTGTATTACACAAAATATGTACACCAGAAGCAAAAGAGAAGAGGAGAAAAAAGAGAGCCACGTTCAGGTTTCACGTTCCTACATAATGGCACACAATAATAAAAAACTTTGCTGCTTTCTCTACTTCAAAAACATGTACAAAAAAGCGAGGCATCTTCCTCTCCTCCACAGACCAAAGAGATAGGCAAAAGGAGGAGGTGGAGGTAGGTAGGTGGATGGAGGTGGTGGAAGAGAAGTGTGTGTTGTAGTTGTAGTGGAGGCGGCGACGACGGTAGTAATAATAATAAACAATATAGAAAAGGCTTTTTTCATCCCAAAATACCCATCCATCCAATACAATAATGGATGAGGCATGCTATTTCCTCTCCTCTTACCTTCATTTCGTACTTGCTTACGGTTACGGTATTATTTGTGGGCTTATTATTACAATCAAAATCGTTACCATCGTCAGCACATCTTGAACATCTTCTGTTGCTTATTTCTTTGCTTGTTACTGTTGTTCTTTTTGTTCGTCAGTTTTTTACAGGTTAAAATTGAAATAAATGCTAATCCATATAAAATAAAGCATACATTTATATATTCAAGCAGTATGCTTTTACTTTCCTTTTTTATTTTATTAACAGTGAAAAAATAGTAATCACTTTTTCATATTTTTTGTGATGAGAATGAGAGGACTATTAGTAACAGAATTGTTGTTGTAAGCATTCTTTTCATAATTCCCTTGTCGATACTTTCGAGCAAAGCTGATGAATACTTTTTTATAGTATCATCATATTATTTTCATTCTGTCTAGTATATATGCTTGCGTTTTAGAATAGAAAAAAGTACAACGTAAAAAATAATAGTTTGTTTAATAACATGGTTTTATTGTTCAAAATAATACAACTATTTTTCTCTGAAAATACGGATGAAATTCAAGTTTGGGTGTTTTATGATGAGTTTACGTTTTAACAAAATATGGTTGGTTTATACAGAAAATGTATATTTAATACGTATCAATATATACAATTTTGGTATTAAAATTTAGTAATTAGGCAGCTTGTTTTTTACCCATTTTATTAATTCGATCATATTTGCAGGTAGGCGTATATTTTGCCAATCATATGTAATTTTAGAACTCGTCTTTGTTTATATTGCCAGTCTCTGGGTACTACCTATCAACGATGTATCAACAGCTCACACACAAACTCGTTATAAAAAGTCTACTGATAGCAAAGAGTCAACAAGCAACTTTCATCATTCACTTTCCCTACTTCTATCTTTCCACATTCATCATCTTATCCTTGTGAGCGTTAATAATATTATTTCGTTTTTTACACCGTGTGAACAAAGTAAGAACCCTCCTTACTTTTTGCTGCTCTTCTGACAAAGATGCTAAACTTTTGTACATGCATATATATGCAGAGAGGTTCCTTTTTCCGTGTGTCTTATTTATTTGTAGTCCTCTCCTCTGGTGCTTATTCATTATACCATAATAATAATCATAATGTGTCACAGGTATGTATAAACATATATATATTCAATATAATAATATAATATACAGCAACCAAACAAATGTGCCTTGAAGCATAAAAAACTTCTTTTTTTAGCTTGTTGTTAAATCCAGTGTAGCAAAGGGGTGAATACAGTAGTAAAAGTAGCAAAAGGTGGAATATATAGTAGGCAAAATGAACATTGAAACTTGTATATCATAACACGACGACAGTACCCCTGCCACTCCTACTTTGCCTCTATCTTTATTTTCTCTAAATTTGGAGAAAGAAGCATACAACAACAAAAACATGAGGAAAAGTGAGGAAGAAAGGTGAGTTATAACAAGATAACATGAATGATGGCAGAAGCAACACGGCAACATCACCATAATAATCACCACCATCATATCATAATAATAATGTTTTCAGGGAAAGGAGAGAAAAGATATAAAAGCAGATAGAGAGAGAAGAGTTTTTTTTGTTGATGTTGCCTTTTGACGTTTTCCTCACTTTCCTTTTGTACGGTCACAACACAAAAAAAAAGTTGTAGTTGAAAACAGAGTAGAGCTTTTATTGTACTTTAGATTGATTCGATGAGAAACAAGTTGCACATTTTATAGAAAATTGTAATAATAAAAAATACTGGAAATAGGAGAGAAATGACAGTGTAAAGGCATCCTATAAAGGCGAGTTGCTTTGTAAATTTATGAATTCTGTATTGTCAAGTTTTGAGCAATAAAAAATTGGTATTGCTCTACTCTACGTTACGTATTAACATAATTTTTATTTTCGGAAAGTAGCAGAAAGTTTTACAGCAGAATAAAAAAGAGCAAATAGGGGGAAATGGAAGGGATGTCCATGCATCAATACGCCTGACTTGCATTCGTATTGATGAACCAGCTTATCTTTACAAAATGATATAAATAATATCTTATAAAAAAGTACAAATTCCAAACCAATAAACCCCATACTTATTTATAAATAGGGAGGGTAGGCAGAGAAAATAATAGTGATGATACACAGCACGACATGATACAAGTTCAATATCCATAATACATCATGAATGAATGTGATGGAACTGCATACACAAGAAAAGGTGTGCATGCAAAGTTTTACATTGTGCCCAGGTACTTCAGTTCCACATTTACTAGACAAATGTATAAATATGAGCGTGAGTTGAGTATCATGTTTGCTTATCAGACAGACCAAAATAATTTTTTCGTGTTTGTTTATTCAAGAATCTATCGACAGGGAGATAGGCTGTAGGCAGATAGATAGAGGTAAATTGAGAAATTTTCTGATAAGTTCTAGTTGTTGTTTTGCCACATCCATCACTTGTGATGACTGCATGCAAGTTGTAGAATTGTCCAAATAAAAATATTGTACGTTATTGCTACCAGCGTGAATGACAAAAGACAAGATGGTGGTGGTCGTCAGTTGTAGCTTACGCATTTTTTCAAGTAATTTTTACATTGGTTCCAATTGTATGATAAGTGTATGAATACACGTTTTGTATGTATATAATAGATTTTTCGATTTTTATAGTAATTTAGTATTTATTCTTGAAACTTGACAAAAGTAGAGTTACCTGTTATACCGAAAGGATATTGTAGTGAACCAAACTTGTGTAGAACCACTGCAATAACGATTAGCATCATGTTATATGTAGTACTAATAAGTATATATGAATTTATGATAGAAATATGTCATGGTTCTTGTTAGTCAGCCACCCGGAGAAATGAAATGACAAAAATGCATGCAGACAGAAACAACAAGAGGGGGGAAAAAGGTGTGGGTTTAGTTTTTACATCAAGCGAAGCCATAGTCTAATAAGAGCGTGATGATAAAAAATATTCCTTTTTTATCAAAAAGACGGGAGTCAACAATATAAAACAACACATTTCTCATAGATAAGAGGTTATCTGTCTATTCCTCGGAAAATCGTTTCATTATAAAGAAAGCATATGTTTTCTACTGCCTCATATGCATACACATATTAACAATTTATCATTATAACTGTTGTGAAATGAGCTACAGCCATTTAATATATCTTCTGTTTCCTAAAAAACGGTGATGATAATGACAGCGAAGAGCATGAACCTAGATAGTATTTCATATTCAATATTGTCCACAGTGTTGAACTTTTTGCTTTAAATAATTCCCAAAAAAGCCTGATTTGATGTCCGAAGAGTAGTCTTAAAAGAGTTTCGATTTAAAAAAACTTTAATAAAATATAAAAATGACTTTACCACACAACAAGGTTGATTCGCATACATTTGACTTTGACTGCTTAATAATTTGGTTTCCTTTCAATACTAAACTTGGGTGTTTGTCAGGCTGATGAACTTTTTGTCTACGGGCAATGTCTAGCATTACGAACGTTTCCATATTTTCCATTGCATATTACAAATCAAATCGAAGTCAAATTCTGTATAAGCTTAGAAACTTCTCGTATTTCACCAATCTGAAATTTGATATTATTACCCATCATCCTTTAAAAAATCACCTAACTTTGATTGTAACCATGATGGTGGTGAAATACTCTCTAAATCTAGACACACTCCTCCGTGCATATAAATTCCAGACACTAAAGTAATAGAAACAGACTGGAAAATAGGAAGAGGACAATTTGATAGGGATGATGCATTATTATTCCTGGTCCACAAGGACTAAGAGAACACATGGCAGTAGCGCGCATTAAATTATACCAGAATGTGACAGGATGAGGGAGGGATACACAGCACAAGCTCTTGAATAGCAAATAATATGGGTACAACGACCCAGCAAATGGTAGAAAAGTGGTAATCAATCCTTTACGACGAAAAGAAAGAGTAGATTTACGATAATGCTATTGGACACGGTGCGGTGATGGTAGTGGTGACGATGGAAAAAGAGAAAGTAAAAGTACTAAATATTACGCTATGTTGAATAGAGGTTCAGAAGAAATCCATATAATGTAAGTACAAAGGTAAGGTAATAGTGGACAACTTTGTTCATTTCTCTGCTGCCTGTTGTAATAAGACTGATGGCTGTTTGGTGTTGGCGTTATATTTATATCCTCCGGTATTATATTATGTGATGCAACCACTTTTAATTAGCTTGATTGCTAGGGTGTTTGTTGCATCTGTCTCTGCTGCTGTAGCTGTGTGCTGAGCAGAGAAGGAGAGGTGGTTATTGGGTCGGGGGAGATATTCTTGCAGTTGAAAAAACGACTTCAAACATACCATTTGAGTGGACAAAAGTTTTTAGCTGCTAAATGTACTTTTGGTTGGTGTTGCGGCACTCCACATTAGTATTTTGGTTGTGGGGTTTAAAATGGTATAAGATTTATAGCTAAACATCACATTTCGTTTTTTGAAAACACAATCATCTTTACAAATCCTTGTTTTGCTATTGAATGACTTTAAGAAGGTTGAAAATGACTATTCCAATTAATTCAGCAATGCAATGAGAACAGTCGCAATACAATATCCACATTCTGGATAAACCCTGCACACATTCACGTTAATGCAATTGTCACGATTGTTTATATGTACCCCGCAAATATTCATTGATTTTCTTTATTTCTCTACAAATAGTAAACTTCATTGTGTACTTGAATTTTACGTTCAAACTCTCAAGAGAATTTTACTCACTTCTAAAAAACCATCATAGCACTTTTATACTAGTTACCCGGTAGAGTACATGATTTGCGAAAAATATTTCGTTTTTCTATTTAAAAGCACTGGTTGTGTTATTGTTTTTGGTCGTACTGTTACATAACGTTGGGAAACGGGAAACTTACTTTTAGTAGTTTCATTATGAACCGAGATTTCCTATAAAATATTTATGCGCTAGGGATTGGGATTGTGAAAAGGAAAAAATGTCTACAGTACACATAGTAGAAAAAGTTGTATATTTACATGTCACGTCAAGTAGTGCCATCATGCACTTTTTATGTATAAAATGTTGTTTCCCTTGCCGAAGTTGGAAGTAAATTATAGATGTGCATATAATGTATCATCATAAGGGTACAAACACGGATACGGTTAGGTACAAACCTATACAAACATAGATTTTGTCTTCCATTTGGTTTGTGATGCAATATCACTACTACAACGGCAGTTCATAGGCACACTCATTTTTTCACATGGAGTTTTGAGTAGTTGAGATGAGAGTACATCAGGTACATACTTACAAAAGCAAGCAAGATAGATGGTGGTAAAGAACGTACTTTCTTGATATTGTTTGTGGTGACGGTGTGGTGTACCCGTATATTTTCTCGTGGTCTACCGACTTTATACTTGAATGAAAGTGGCATTATTATTTTTTGTAAAAGTTTTACTCGTATTCTTTCCAAACAAAGGAATAAAAGTAATCCCCTTGTGACCAACAGAGAGAAACAAAAAAGGAAGCAGGTAGATGATACTGCAAACCAGATAGAATTGACTGTTGGAAGGAAGTAAGGTGCTGGTGCTTTCACACTCAAAAAGTTATGATGATGCAATATTGGGAATGGAGTGTACGCGTGAACCTGAACCTTATTCATTTATTTTATTTTTGTACTGTTTTCATAATGAGTCTCAACTTTAAGATAGGTATGTGCCGTGCATTTGGTTTTATATTCGAAGCCACTATTTGCGTACGCAGTGATCATAATCATTACACTGTAGGCTAGACATAATGTTTATCAAACAGTTAGGTAGCAAAATATTATAAACTTGGCAAAGATTTTGTAGCAAAACAAAAACTTTGCATTTTAATAAAACAGTCAAATAAACAAGCTTTCTTCTTTCCTTCTCTTCAAGTAAAGCTAAATAGGAAGCATGCTTCATTTCATTGCTCAATTCTACTTGCTCTCTTTCTCCTTCTCTCTGTGTATCTTCCTCAAAGAAGTGATATTATAGCTACCTTAATGGTGAAAGTATGGCTATGTTTTGTGTACAGACCCGCGTAATGAGTTGGCAGTTAACAATTTCTATTGCCATTTCCACGACCGTATTTTCCGGATGATGATGGTGGTGATGATCATCATGATGACTTGAGTATATGACGACCATGAAGGAGAAATAAAGAAAGGGAAAAAACTCTTTCCTCTCGTTTTAACCGTAGGGAATCTGAAAAGCTTTCTTCAGATTCAAACAAACGGTTGTACTCAAACAAGATGTACATATACTACGGATATATTTTATCCGATATGATATATTGTGTGATATATATACAGTGTGACGTGGTATGTTTTGTGGTGTGTTGGTAAAAGTCATCTCGAAGCCAAGTCACTATATTTATCATTCAGAAAAAAATACACACTGACACTATATTTTCACTGTCGTGAAGCCAAATTAAGAGCTTGTTTATGGCAACCCCACAAACCTTCAACTGCATTCAAACTGCGTACAATGAGCATCAAATGACACTGGAATGGGGCACATTATTCTGTCATAAAATGAATTTCAACGCACTATAACTGTAATAATAATACAATATACTATCCTCTCCTCATAACACACAACAACCAGAAAATATATAAACTTTTTACTCTCTTTCACTCACAATCACAATCAAACTTGGTTGACTATTTCATTTCTGTACGTACTCTGTCTAGTACACTATTACACCCTTTCAGTAGCCACTTATTCCTCTACTCCACATCACAACAACATCGCTCTTCTTCCAGAGTACAGATCTTATCCTTTTTTTCTTCAATTCTCTAGCATTTTATTTTTCTTTTCAATCCCATCATCATCAGCTACACCAGTCGTAGTAGTATAGCAGCATCCTTGTCCTCGTCGTCGTCATCTTTTTTTTCTCTCAATCCAGATCTCTCCGTCATTTCACTTCTCCATTCGTCATAAACGACAAAACTCCCAGCAGAGCTGAGCAGAGAAACAGAGATAGCAGCAGACTACTCACTCACTTGTTCTTCCTCTGCAGACACACAAATGAAATGGATCTTTTCGTTATTACAATATCCCTCATAGAGAGTCACAGTATGAAGTCGAGTAGCAAGTAAGAGTACCGTAAAACGCGTTTAGTGCCATTACAAAACAATATAAAATAGCAATAACATAATGCAGTACACATAAACAATTTTACTACTGCTTCTTCCACAGAACATGTATAAATATAAATAGCATGCTATTTTTTCTCATCTGCTTTGCACACAATTCACATTTCTCAATTTCCATTTGACTTTTTTTGACTGACTGTTCTGTTGATTTGGAAGAACAGCAATAACTATGCGAGGGAAAATAGAATTAAATGATAATTTTATCATGTTTTGGAGAAATTATATGTGATGGAATTTATTTCAGTTTAGTTTTTAGCTTCAAAGTGTCAGCAACAGAAAACAAGAAATGATACTACGGGTTATTTTGAGTTTTTATTTTGAATAAAAATAAATAAATGTAAATGTACGCACATTCATGAATAGAACAGCGTATGCACCAAAATATATACCAAACATGAAGAGAAAAGAGATTAAGAAGGTCATTTTGAAAATTACATTTGTTTTCAATATCTCAAGTCCTCTTGTCGACAGAGCTAATGCATATTTAAAACAAAAAAATCGAGTTTGGCTTTCTCCATTTTAAAATACACAATATCACTAGAGAAAACAATATTTTTGGCATACATTTATGTGCTTATAACTCATGCATATGTAAATGTATTAGACTAAAACTACATATGTACACACACAAGTGCTTAAGCCATAATGGGGTGGGGTATGATGATGCATGCAGACAAAGATCGTGTGAAACGCTAATAATGCCAGTTACTCTATCCACGCTTACAAGTAAGTGTGTGTATAGGTAGCTTATGTATTTTTTAGCAATGAGCTACAACAATGCAACCGCAAGCAACAACAGCGTTAAACTGAAAGATTTTGAGGAAAGTGAAGTTTAAGAGAGAGAAAGTGAGTCAGAGGGAAAGGTTTTATGGTAACAAGTGATAAGCTAAAAAGTGACTGTCGCTTGTCATTTAAAACACGAAAATTGAAAGCACAATGCCAAACATTCAGATATTCAGTGGAAAATAAAGAACGAGCAAGAGAAACATGTGCCCTAGCTATAATATGCAAAATTGTACGCATAAATGCTTTCAAACATGCAATACGCTTGTTTTTGACTCTTGTTTATTTTCATTCTTCAAAAGTCAAATACCTTGATACTAGAAACTGTACTGAAAGGGAAAATGCAGACAGATTTCACGAAGACGACAGAGCATGTGAAATGCATTTTATGTTAAGACTTTGAAGATAAGAGAAGATTCACTTACTGGGTCCTTGTAAATATTATGGGATAAAAAATGTGTTTAATGCTTACATTACACTTGCATTATTGGATAGCAGTGGTTCAACAAGCCACAGTAGTTCCACAGATATTTTGACGTTGAGTAAAAACCAGAAGTATAGCACTAGTTTAGAAACACGATTGTATAAACCTTCTTGACTTGACACGTGCATAACTTTATGAAAAGAATTATATGCAGTGGCAGTGACTACCCAAACTGTTCCTCTAAATTCTTGAAAAACATAAAATAAATTTAGTCAATTACTTAAAATTAAAAACATAAATATTTGCACTAATTAAAATTTCAAGATCATTAAAAATTTTCATTTGTATTATTCCATATTATTTCGGGGCGACGGGCATGATAGATGCATACAGACCACATTGACTAAATCTATAATTTTTTCTAGTTGTTTTGTGTTAATGTGTTGTAATAATCACCGAAATGAATATGCGAAAAATTGAAGTAGAGTTACCTTTGTTAAAATCCTACTCCTACGGTACATCTATCTCACTCTTAAGAAGCTTTTAACGTGGAGCGAAACATTTTATGAACTTGAAGCTATCATTACACTTTTCCATCCACTACAACATAGCACGTCGAAGTCCAAGTAAGTATAAATGAAAAACACTATTAGACAAGTGTAGTTACATATAAAAATGCCAGACATTTCTTATAATATGTCTGTAGTAAGTACGACCACCGCCTACCCTATTAAAAGTTGTGTAACGGACTCGCATTAAGTTGGCATGTGTGGTATATTTATATTACAAAAACTGCAATAGTTGGTTTGGTTGGTTCGTTGTTGGAAGTTGTTAGCTTTTTAACGTTTTCCCAAGGATTTCCTTCGCTTGTTGCTTCTTTCCTGTTTCCTTTCTCGCGAAGAATGGGGATATATGTGTACGTCAAATTACTACACACTTTACACAGATGTACATGAACTGAATGAAAAAGTGAAAGAGGAAACGGTGCATAATGTTGTCCGTGCTCTGTGCACATTGTAGACTTCCTTCTTCCATCTAAACCAGAATAAGTGAAAATTCTCGTGAAGAAAGGAAAGGCAAATGAAGAATGATTTAAGACTACTGCGAGTTCATGGGCTCGACTTGAATTCAGATCTGGAAACTTTTTATTTACGACTTTTGATTTATTGACCTTATATCAACTCCATAAGTTGCTATAAAATAGGATTGAATTTTTTGCCACAATAAAAGAAAAAAAAATGGGACCAATATAATCATAATTTATACTACACTCACGAAGGTTACATATGAACTGTTTCATTCACTCTTTAAAATTGTGTCCTTCAAAATGTAAATCAACGGCTTACAATATTGCTCTCAGAATCCAATTTGCTCTCAGGTCTTATTTTGATTTATTGCTAATTGATTAATTTTCACTTTTACACGACTATAACTAGTGTCATTTTAGAACTAGAAAACTGTTTTACAGCACTCTTTCGGTGTCTACTATTGTCTATACTGTCATATTATGAGTCTTATAACCATTATTCAACTTAAGATTGTTTTCAGATGTTTAAGTATTTACAGCGCTGCAGTTGATACGCAGCAAATTGTTCAAATTTATAGTGCATATTATATAGTATGCCACGGATTCACCCTATGATTTACACAAACTAGGTTTAGGGTTTCACTTCGTTTCCTTCTCTATTTTTTCTTCTTATGTACTTAACCCGCATCATCATAGTGTGTTATGTATGTGTTGCATGTACATCACCACCCGTGGTGACTTTTCACTCGGAATACTACATCTCAAAACCCTCGCAACTCAAAATTCAAAACCCTTTCACACAATATTCATATATAGTACCATGCATAAACGTCAAACACCTAAATTTCGTTTAAATTCTTTCATATTGTGTTGTAATGAGTAGAATCAAAATCATCGCCCAAAAAATATATTTATTGCATAAGAATTCAAGGCAGTAGCATATGGTGCAATGGTTGGACATTGGACACAAAATTGTATAAGTAAAGATAGTTGTTTGATAATGAAAAGTCCTAAAGTTTACTGTGGTAGGTATGTATGTGCATATATACAACAATTTTACGTTCCTTGGGAGAGGTGGAGGAGTGGAGATGATGAACAAAAAAAGCGGAATACAACTACAAAAGAAAAAACTAAATCAGATCAAAGTATACCTAGATAATAATGTCATAGCCATCACGGGAGTAGTAGTGTAGTATTATTATCAGTAAAAATAAAGAGAAAGAAGCTCACAAGAGAGGAAAGTCAAGTAAACTCACTACCATTCAATCTCAATACAGAAAAATTCTTTTATAGTTATCTTTCTATTCTTTTGCACTTTCGTTCCCACTAGTCAACTCGTTCATACAAACACATAGACAACAAAAACAGAGTCACCGAAACCGGCATGATGTCTTCTTTACTTGTCTTGCTGCTTTGCAGTGGCAGAGAGTGTAAAGACACCAGGGAGAGAAAATAGATGCACGTCGGAGTTTTTAGGCTAGTGGTAAAAGTAAGCATTCTTATTGCTAATGCGTCTGTATGAACCATGTACTGTACAGCAAAGCACAATATATATTTATACATGGAGGGAAAGAGTGAAGGTATTAATTCAAAATCCAATAAAGCAAGTTTCACCAACAAGATCATCATGATCATCAGTAGAGTCAGAAAAGAAGATATAGCCAAAGAAAAGTAGAAGGAGAATGGAAAGAGTCCGTTGGACTATCACTTCGTATCTTGGAGCCAGTCACTCACACATCCTTTTCTTTTCCAATCCTTGTTATTCCGAGAAACTCTTTCAGCAACGCTACACAACAAGCAAAGAAAAAACATGATATCATAGGAATTTTCTTTTCTCTTTCTTAACCTTCTAGATGAGATGACTAAACCGTAGTTATAAGGTAAATAACTAAGAAAAGTTATCTACTCTCCTTGTACTGTGCCTTGAAGTGAGAGTCTTTCTCGAGATGTGTTGGGTTATTCGTGTTTCAGGACCCGTATTCACACTCCAAACTTACCAAAAAAAATATTGGATTAAAAAACAATCAGCGTCAAGGTGATTCAACAAAAATTGATAAGTATGGTCAATGACTTTGCAAATGTCTACTGCAATTACTATAAAAGTAAAACAGTAATTTTACCGTAAAAACTAACTTCAAATACAAAACGATTTCAAAAACTTATTGTTGATGTATATGTGCGTGTTCTACCCTTGTTTATGCTGTGTATGCGAACTTATGAATGCATAAGGAATAATTTTCATTAGAATCAATTATTACAACAGCAGAAATTACTAAAATTTTGTGGTTAAATTGCAATTATGATTGTGATTACTAAGTAAATACATTTATAGTTAAAATCACATGGACAAGTAATTACTTTTTAAGAAAAACTCTGATGACCATAACATTAATAATTAATTATTGAGACAAAAACTTACATTTAATTAATTAAATAAAATTAAAATATTTTCCCGTACTATAAATTTGTAATCAATTTAAGGGAGTCCTTCGTATGGTGTATGCATGAAGTAACCTTTTGTGATGAAGGATTAGTGAGAGCAAGTAATATAGATGCACATGCATACTGCTTCACTCTAATTTTAATCTATTTTTCT
>JAQFXM010003325.1:0-20647 GCA_034693345.1 Entomobrya multifasciata | reverse complement strand
CAAAAGGCTAACAAAAACGGTATTCTAGACAATGAACTGGAAAAGCGGTTTTTTAGTGAATTAGAATTTCTGACATTTAGGATATTTAAAATACTGGATAATTTATACATTTAAAATAGAACAACTAAATCCGTTTGGGACCTGCACCCAAACAAATATTCTATTTTAAATCAAATACAAAATTGTTTTCTCCTAATAATTGATTTGAGGATTTAAAGACCTTCAAGTTATTACATTGAAAACTATTTACATTAATTTAATTATTTTCTTTGACACCAACAATGGTTGACAGTTGCAGCAAATGAGCGGCAAACTTACTGAACATTTCCAGAACGAAACAAATAAAAGAAACCAAACAACCTGATAGCAAAGCCAATACTATTTCAATCAAATGTTCGGACATTTCAGGATTTTCCAAATGCACCACACTTTTGTCTGTTTGTTTCATCAACTCCGACTTTTGAAATCGTTTTGAATTTACTCTTACTTTTACTAAGTGAACCGTAACAAACTTATTCCACCATTCAAGTATTCCTGAGCTTTGAAGCCCCCTTATGAGTATTTTTATAAAATTGGGAATCCAACCGCTCAGGTAAAATCCCAGTCGTTTTTCCAAAATTTCTTTTCGTCCAGCAGACAGTTTTGATAGTCCCCGACTTATCAAAATACGTTCCAGTTGAACTAATCTTGTAAACGGTACAAGAAAAGCAATCTTCTTGCATTTTGCCAATTGGTTAGTCGTTGCACGAGTATCCTCAACAAGATCCAAATACACATAATCCCGATCTAAATACAAACTAAAAAAGTTCTTTGCTTCGTTATAAACTTGAGCCATCCATAAATTCGAATTATTGTAGACAAATGCTATTTGATTTGGCAGTTTTCGACCCTTTGCCCCAAAAAGAAATTTATAATCAGTCAAATATGACCTTACATTCAAGCCTTTATAATTTTTGTCATTATGACTTTCAGCGGTTGATCGGTAATTAATGAAATGTTTATCAACCGTTCCCAACCTTTTACATTCTCTAAAGACAGACTCATTAAGGCAGCATGCACGTGTTACATAAACTCTGTTAGCTTCAGAAAGTATTGTATAATTCGCTTCTTTAAGTTGGTGAAAATGTTCAAATTGTTTAAACTGCCGGGGTGCTATAAGATCGTACATGTTATCATTTTTGTATGCGTTGCTTATCACTAACAAACATAATGTAGTGCTAGCAGCCAACAACTTTAGAGACCAAAACGTCAAGAGTTGCTTTGAATATGGTGTTGACTGTTCAACTAAGTTTTTGTAAACTGATCCTAACAAAACACAGATTTTGTAGAAATCAATTGTGAGAAATGAAGTTTCGTTGCTTAATAGTAAACTCCAAATGATAGGAAGAAGAAAGAAACAAGTTATCGTTATTGCAATCCAGCACTCCGTATCAAAACTTTCAAGCAATGTTTCGTGTAACAATTTTTTGGTTGTGAAGGTATCCCCACAGCCAATGAAATATATTTGATAAGGTGGATACTCAACTGCAAAGTGCAAACTATCAAAATCATAGCCCAAAAAATTACCAACTTCTGTGGTAGAAGTGGTAGGCTCAAAACTAGGTAGGAAATTTTTTCTAAAAAGCAGTTTCCAGATGTATTTACCTATAAAGCAAGCAAGAAGCTTTTTGATTTCAGAGTTTAATATATAGTTTTTAAAATTTAGATTTTCTTGGCAGTTATTGTAATTTACTTCACTTATTTTGTTATTTTCTATTTGCCAATATGATATATTTTCCGTTTGAGAAATTTTTTGATCGATTTTTACTTTAAAATTTGAAAGCTCGATTGCTGACTTATTTGCATTTACCATTAGTATGGTTGAAATTCCACATGGTGGGAAAACGTAAAAGGTTTCAAAAGCATTGCTTAGTAATGCTAAATTTTGAATCAATATTGTATCCGAAACTTCGTTTGCGTGTAAACATTTTTGTTGTAATCGATCAAGAATATTGCTTAAATACGAAATATCTGTAAAGAAAAATGAAGTGCTGGAATTAAGTACGTAAAAAGATAAACCAGTGGTCTGAATATGCCTATTATTAGTCGTACTCCACGCTGTTGTCCACAGGTTTGGGAACAACTCTTCCAAATGTGGAGGAAATAGAAAATATTGTTGAACGTTATTCCACGGTCTAATTGCAAAACTAAAAGCAGTTAAATTTATTGCAGTGCAAATGTCGTTTTCAATTTTTACAAAAAATTCAGATAAGCAAATCCACTCCCTTGCATACACTCTCTTAAAAAACAGACTTGAAATATTTTCGAGTTTTTTAATAATGTTTGGTATCCAATAGCGATTACCAATATTTCTAAAATAATATGATGAAAAACGTCTTAAAAGCACGGGTGTATATACTTTAGGGATCAAGTTGACGTCACTAAAAGTTGTTACTGCTGTGAAGCATGATTTACAGGGAAATATTACACTTTTCAAATAAACTTCGGAGGGCTGAAATAAAGTTTTTGTTTCCTTATGGCCAGCTAAAATGTGTCCAATTCTCTCTAGAAGAAAATGATTAAAAATTAAAATAAAATACCGAAAACCAAATTTCATTTTTGAATAAATATTGTTACTTGTTTTTTTAAAGATATGAGTCCATTGGATAGACACTGTTGTGCAACTAGTTTAGTAGACAGCAAATTAAAGTATCATTATTTGGAAATAATAGTCTTTGCAAACTTTGTTTTCTTTTCGTTTGTTTCAAGCAAAGTGTCAATATTTTTGATAAGCAACAAAAGTCTGGTTTACCTTTGAGTAAAACCAATATAAGATTGATATTTTCACGAAGGGTTTTATTTTTATGCAGATTGATAGCAATTTGAACAAACCCTTTGTTAGTTTTCGTTTAATTTTTCGTGAAATATTCTCACTATGTAGTTATCAATAAGAAGAAAATTTGGTACACAAACAGGTTGGCACCTTTCGTGTGCGTCATTTTAAGTCTTTGTTCCGTCATATTGTTTACGTGTAATATAATGATAGAGTGCCCTAATATAATGTTGGAATGACTTGGAAAATATTTATTATACAATGAGTACTATCGGTTAACAAATAAGATGTCCATGTAAAAACATATATACAAATTTACATAACCATCATTATTATACCTACTTGGCTTAAATGTATCTGCCACTTGTGAAACAAATTGCAATCACGTGTTGGTGGGCTGTTTTTGTGCAACTTTTACGTACTTTTTGCTGTCTCAATATTTGAGGTCTGTTGTGTATATATGTTTATTACAACTAAATTGTTATCGCATGACCAATTTTATCGTTCTTCCACCGAAGTGGTAATGGCGAAAGATAAAACTGCAGGAAATAGTGAAGGCGCAATCCTAGTTCTTTGGAAATGTTCAGAACCATTTCTTCCCAGTAACTCTGAAACCCGAATATTAGAAATAGCCAAAATACTAAAATATTCGGCTTGTAAGGTAAGCGGATATACATAGGTTCACATTACAGAGTTAGGAATGCTATATTTTAGCTGTAGTCAAGCTTAAGTAGTCATAAGCATGGTCAAAACTAATATGCCAGAGGTATGATCCTCAAAGTGTATGGGATGCTAGCTAGATCTGGTCTGGAGTGCATGAACCTCAGTAAATTCATGCGAATGACTAAAAATGCAAATTGTTAAAGAAAAAATTAAAAAATGTGGTAAAGACAAATCTATTGTTGAAAGGAATCACTGATCTGACCCCAATCACTAACTGAATCACAAGTCTTTAATCCAAAAGCTAAAAATGTTATATTCGCCGGAATCTGTGGGTTTTCCTGATAAGGATGATATAACTTTGAAGTCACCAATCCCGAAAAAACACTATTAAGCAAGGAAAAACAAAATATTTAGCAGAGAAAAAACGAAAAAAAGAGAAATCCCGTCCTTCCGCTTGTGTCGTCTCGTCGTCCTTCAGTGCTTAACATGTTTTTTAAAGCTGTCTCAAACAATCTGTGTAGATTTTGCAATTTAATTTTATCCTTATGTATTTGCGTTGTGATAAATATGAATCGTTGAACAAATAAATTCCATATTAAACTTCATATTAAATAGTCATCACCAAATAGACATTATCATAATTAAATAATTTTATAATTTCGTCATTTATTTCGTGAGTTTTTAAGACTCAAACATAACATTAGCTACATCGAAATGAAATTACGTTAAATCTGAAAATGCATTTTCCAAAACTTAAAAAATTCCTGGTTGACTTTTAAAAATTACATGTTAAATAACACGTAGAAATAAACTTATAGACAAGTAAATATTCCAGGACTACGCTACGGTGCCCGAATAATGATAATAATGATCAACCGTTCAAAAAATTGATTTGTAACGGAATTATATAAAACATATATTCGATAAACAGAAAATTTTCATACATATGCATTGGAGCTGCAATTTATCATATTTAATATTTTGTTGTTAGTTTTGACTGCCCAATCTTATAAAAGATAGCTAACGTTAAAGTTACTTAATCTTGAAAAGAACGATAAATTTAACATTTTTAGTAGCAAATTGACAAATTCATTTTTAACTTAGGTCTACTTATATTTACTGCGAATATCAATAATATTACTTTTCCATTCGTATATAGGATTAGTTTATAAGAATTACAAGTTTCTTATTTTTACAAGTATTTAGTTTAATCATTTTCACAAACTTAAATAAACACATCATCCAAATTTGAATGCGAAGTCGAAAAAAGGATTTAATTTCGACTACAAAAGCTAACAAGCTTATTGCTAATCCGACACCAAGCATTATAAAGATTACGATTGTGTTGGAATCTAATTTCGTACTTACGGGTTCAGTTTTTGTACTGCTATTTCTACCGTGGTGCTGTGCTATTTTCTTTTCGGTCATCAGTAATTTATACCATTCGGTTCTTCGTTTTATAAAAATATACATTCCAGAAGACCACATTGTTTTTAAATGTCCTAGAATCCAAGGGTCACCCCAATAATTTAAAGACCAACCTTTATAGTGGGGATATAAGTTTTGATTACTTCGAGAAATTATAACATTCCCATTCGAATACTCTTTTTCAAGTCGAAGTTCGTTTTCGTAGTTTTCAAGCTTATCAGACCAACCTAGTAATGCATTTTTGTAACATTTCGTTTTCAACATTTGGTAGGAATTGTCTGTATCAGCACCCTTAGTTTTTATAACTTCTGAAACATGGACAATCTTCATAAATATTTCGTACTCTTTAGTACCATTTTTTAGAGAAGGGCCAGAATTTTGGAGAAACAGGTAGTGAAATACTGACCCAAATTTGAAGTTGCAGTAGTTCCTAGATGCATTTGCTTTATCAGCACATAATATTATACTAATGGATGTTTTTATGTCAAGGTCGCTGAACCTTTCAATATGTGCCGATTCGACATAAATTGTAAAATTCAGGTTTAAAATGTCGTGAAAAGTTTTATATAAATATGTTGTGTTCTTTTGTGTACTTAATTCTGAAATATTATCGCCCAAATATAAATAACTGATTATTACTACGCCTGTTGAACACAACTGCAAAACTACTTTGAGTCGTATACCGACTGTGTCTAGGCCTTGAAAAAATATAACTCTCAATACAGCTGTAAATGCGTCCAAAACTTGTATGCCTAATTTAAATACTGTTTTGTGGTCAAATGCACCATTTCGTGTTGGAATTTGACTTTGACGCTCATAAATGTACAAAACAGTCATGAAAACCAAAACAGCTATTATATTAAGCCATGTTGTCATGTCAAAAGCGGAAATAAATCCACGCAAACTTATAAGAGTTTCGATATAACCTCCATCACAAGTTAAAAATTGAATTGTCACTACATCTGTTATAAAATCAGGCGACCAAGTAGATCCGAACAATATATTTGGTAGGATGGTGCTAGCCTCCTTCACACGAATATAATGTTCATTTTGGCTAGGTTGAAAAACGCTAAATTGTGGTGATGATAACTGTTGAAAGCGTTAAACAGCATTAAATCTAAATCGCTCTTAGAGTTTCTAAGGAGTTCTGCATTGAAATACTGTTTTACTTTAGAATGACTGCTTTTAAGCCTGGCTACCGCAACAGGAACTTGAATTGATAGGTAAACACTTTCATGTAAAAACTTAGTATCCAGCTTATTCTTTAGTGACATGTGTATCGGTTTCCAATTAAGGTACGAATTTACCTTTAAAGATCTGCAATATTGACAGAATGCGAATATTCTGACTATTTTTTTCTTCAAATGTTGAAAAATAAGCAATTTAGGTAAAGGTGTACTTTCAAAGTTAGCCGCCTTATCTAAATTTAACACAAATTTAGCTGATCTTTTCAGTAACCACAATAAACGGTGTGTTGCATTTCGTCTTGAAGTTTTATAGTTCAGAAAACTTTCCAGAAAAATAATTACATGTAAATCTGATGTTCTGACTAATGCTTTATGCGTATATTTAGATTCACTCCCAATATAATTTCCAAATGCGTTCAAGAAAGGTTGCATTTTGATGTAATCGAAATATACAGGTTGGTTTTTAAAACGAAAGAAATAATTTGGCGAAGGATGAACATGCACAATTTTAAACCAACGGAAAGCCGGTATTTGCTGTTTAATTGCTGGTGAAACACTTAGTTCATCCAGATTTATATAATCTGTGTTGTAAGCAAATGTAGGATAATTTACAACATCCGTAATAAAATAAAGTAATGGTAAATCAAGATTATCAAAGTTTACAAAGTGAACTAAACAGCCTTCTGTTACAAGCGGGTTGATTATATCAAATATTTCAATTGGTTGAGAGTAAACCTCAAAGAGGTTTCTAAAATTTTGCGTTGACGGATTAAGAAGAAATGGCACAATGTATAATGAATTAAGCAAATTCATATTTCACAAACTTTATTTATTTATTTATTTGCAATGATTTCTAAAGAACAAGTATGGATCCCAAAAATTTGATAAAATAAATAGTTAAAATAGTTGTTTTGTTGCATGTGTTGCATTCTGTTTGAGGCACCAACGACTTTCTATAATCGGTAATAAATGCAATCCAACTATTGATTTATTGTGTAAGCACATTGCACGTGCTTAAACAAGCTCGTAATAAATAAATATTAATAAATTAAATGCTTTTTATATTTTCACTCTAATTACTTTTCATAAGCTACTGCATGAAAAGAAGCTTTTCAGGTAGTAAAAACCACAAACCTAATGTAAAACGGATTTGGATTCAGCATTACACTTATAGTGAATTAAGGTATTTGTCAAGTTGCTTTGAATAACTATCAAAAAATATGTTCGTATCATATAATATTAGATTCCTAATATTCAAACAACAGATTTACCAATTCGTCAAATTATATGTGGATTCCATTTTCCATGATTTAAGATAGCTGTCGTGTTAATTTAATATTCCTGTTTATTAATCTTGTCTAATTTGTATGCTTTGTACATCATTGCTGTGAGAAAAACCCAATATTTTATGTGCTAATTACTAAAAAAAAGTTGGTGGTAAACAATTAAAACAGTTTCCAATCTATGAGGTGTAGTTTCTGTAGATATCTGAATTTATGTTTTGCTATGGAATTATATAACGTACTATATACTTAACACCCTTATGAAAACTTCATTAAATTGTATTTTTTTCCGAAAACAAACTTATAGACGATTACTATAACCGATAACAAAAAGCGAATAGATTTTTAATTAAATTTTTGAAAAATAAATATGCAGTGGGTATATTTAATTTATTTTTGGGGATACTTTTACTTAGTAAACAAGATAAATAACGTTGTTCAAGTATCATAAGTTTTGTTGTCAGAAGCAATAAACTAGATTTTTCCACAACTAAATTCTGACTAAATACTCAAAAACTCCAGAGTACACTTTATTTGTGTTTAAAAACTTAAATTTTCTACATTGTTGAATTAGTGAGGTTTGTAAACTATTAAACAAAAAAGTTATCCAAACGAAAGCTGTCAGCATGTCTGAACAATTCTAGAGTGTAATGCTTTCCATTCTCTCAGATCAGGAAGTAATTTTAAGCGATGTTTGAGAACATGGTTTGGTTGGATTGGATAAGTTTTCACCTGCATATCTGTCAGTCATCATCAGGACATCAAGTTGCAAAGTTCATAAATCATGCACTTTGTAGTAGGTAAGTGCCATAGAAACGACATAAATACTAGCCTAGTTTGACATTGGTCAAGTACAAATTATGAGACAAGCTTACGGATGAGCATGACACTTAAGTTAGTAAAAGTTTGTTTAATGTTTTTAATTATACGTTATTAATGTTTTTAAATTTACATATCTGCATAATTCATCTCTATTGTGTTACCATGATTGCGTCAAAACACCGCATTTGTAATAAATACAAATGTTCCGCAACAAAATCAGTTCCCAAATACCAAAACTCTCCGTATCGCAATCTAAACGGCATCAAACTATTGGCCTGCTTTAACTCAATTTTTAAAAGTTTAGATTTCCGCAAAGAAAACTTGATTTTAGACCGAAGTTTATGAAAGCCAGGTAAATCGTATATTTTTTGAGTGATTTCACAAATTTTAGGAAGGAGTACCGCATGTATTACAACAAGTGCGAAAAATATGAGCACAGACGCTCCGTAAACTGCTAAATTTGTACCCTCATCTGGCCTTCCTCTAATTGTTACCCAGCAATTTGCCACTGTAATCCAAAACAAGCCTGATAATCCCAAATGAATTGCTAGATTTATCCAACTCTCGACTCTTTTAAAATTTAAATAGTAACAAGTGTAGTAGAAATTAAATCTTGAAAATGACCTTGTTCTCGTAACAAATATTAATATGGCAGTTTGCACTCTATCAAGAAGTATATACAAAGCACCTATAAGAAATGTGAAAATTCGACATCCTTCCAAAGTTCCAAGAAAGCAGTATAACATCCTTCCAATAAGTGCTGCATATATTGTAACTGAGTCTCGATACATTGGATTTTCCAAATATTCTTCCAATATGTAGTACATTGGATCAATATCTAAATATGCTACAATCACCATTACAAAATATGGCGACACAAAAAATGTGGGGACCACAAAGGATGGAAATAGTACAGAAATTTTGAGTTTTGGATTAAAACTGTGATTTTTGCAAAGATGATCTGGGAATTCTATTTAAACACAATAACAAATTGTTAGAATCTGTAAAACCAATAACTTACTAAATAGTTATGACTGTCTGTAGAAATTACGACTTACCTTTTAATAAATCGTCACTAGTTTGAAGCAACTGATTTATAAATCCAACCATTCCTTTGATACAAGGTGCGGCTCGAACAATTAGTAAAACAATTGAAAAGGCACAACCTCCAAACACAAAAAGTATGAGGCAATTTATCGTTTTGAAATTGGGTATGGTAGTAAAATATGTATACTTGATTGCAACATAGAAACATATTATTGTCAGTGTAAAAAGATAAGCAATTGAAAAAACAAATGGAATCCATTTGAAATATGGCTTTGTTATTTCCATTCCTGAGTAGTCTTTCTTCCAACGAACTGGTAATGGCCAAAGATAAAAGTGCAGAACGTAATGAAGACGGAATCCTAGTGTCTCGGAAGTGTTCAGAAGCATTTTGTTTGTAGCAAATTTTAAACACGAATATTTGAATCGGGCAAGCTACTACAAAAAATAGTTTGTATATTGAAGGTAGTTTGTTCTTATATCTTAAGGCTAAGCTAAAGTTTGTAAAACAAAAATATAATAGCCAATTTCAAAAGGCTAATATGGGTTGAGTTTTTTATGAATTTTTAGATTGATTGATTTATAATTGAATTTTTTGGAACTACTGCTTTATGTAGTCGGATAACGATTCCAAAAACTAATAATGCTTTAATTTTAATTTGCCAGCCTATTCGAAAAAGTTCCACAAAAGGACTACAAAACCGACAATAGCCACTTGCTTACGAAGGCGTTTTAAAGCTTGTTTGAACTAGATTTAGACTTGCATATCCGGAGCCCCTGCACGTGCCACGAAAATTTTTCCTATGTTATGTGATGGCATGAGTTATTGATATTAGTTATTAATGCGTACTATATCGTGCACTTACAAATTATTTTAGGTCAGTCCATATACTTGTAAGGGAAAAGAATGCTTAAAATAACTTTATTGCGAAATTGAATTTGCATGTACGTATTTTGATAAAACCATAAAAACTCACAAGCCTATATATGTGCACACCTTGCAGATAAATAAAAGCTTACGCTAATAGGTCAGAGTGCTGACCAAATGGAATTTTACAAAAAACTGTTTATAGCTTCTGGAATGACTATTTTACCATCATTCTATTTTAAGTACTAGATATTAAAAAAAGAAGATTAAAACCTACGATTATAAAAATATATTAGCAATAACCGAAGAATTGTATGGATCAAAACAATGAAATTTTAATCCTGGTTTCTTTTTATAAAACTATTTTCCTGTTTTTCAATATTTCAAAGCCACGAAAATATTTTGTGGCTTTTTACGTTATAATATTTTGTAGGTTTTCCGAAGGACTTTTTTGTAGTTTTTGTAGGCAAAAATATTTTTTGTTTTGAAGAACAGTTTTAAATTTAAACCTAAAATTAGCCACTAATAGAGCTTGAAATTCCGCTTGACTCAGTTCCAAACATTAGACAAAAATCTGAAACTTAAACTTTAGGCAGAGGTAAAAAAAACAATTTTATAACCAATTTTAATAAGCTAATATGGGTTACGTTCTTAGATTGATTGACAAATAATTGATTTTTTTCGAAAACAGCTTTGTGGAGTCGGATAAGGCTACCAAAAACAAATTATACTTTAATTTGATTTTGCATGGTTTTTCAGAAAAGTTCCACACAAGTCTACAAAAAACTAAAAAGCCATTTGCTTACGAAGCATGTTTAAAGCTAGTTGTAACGGACTTATTTTTAGACCTGTATATTCGGAGCACGTGCACGTCTTATACAAGAGTTGTCTATGTTACATGTTGGCATGAACTATATATATTAGTTATAAACGCGTGTTACATGATGCACTTACAAATTCTTTTAGGTCAGCCCAAATTCCTTAAAATAAATGTATTGCAAAATTGTATATGCTTGTACATATTTTTGTAAAACCATAAACTTACAAGCTTATATTTGAAATCGGTAAAAATTTGGTTAATTTATAATAGGTGCACGTTACCGATAAAAGCATACGCTACAATTAAATGTCGGGCACACTAACGCAACGACATGAATTTCGTATTCATGTGCACATCTGACAGATACATAAAAGCTTCCTCTAGGAGGTCGAAGTACTGACTAAAGGGTCCACGATAATAAAGGCGACTCATTTCAATGGATGTTTTCTAGGAGTACATACATCTCATACGCACATGCTTAGCATATTTAAAAACTGCATACTTTAATGTCTAGAATACATGTAAAAGGAAACTTGGTAAATGATTCGTGTAGTTTATTAGGCCATCGGAATAAAGGTTACGTAATGTTGTTGATTCCCACTACTAAAAAACTGCGATACGAAAGTTTTAAATCAGTGAATGAAGTTTTCAAACAATGTTTATCAAAGAAGTGCTAAGTACTACAATATTGCCCAGAAAAAGGGGATGAAAACCAAACAAAGCCTATAAATATATCTTTGTCTTTTAAAACTGGCTCGTAAAACCATTGACCAACGCTTTAAGAAAACAAAATCTCTGACCTTAGTTTTGCACGGAAATAAATAGCAAAAACTAAAAAAAATAACATAGCTTTGTACTACATTAAAGGGCAAGTTCTACTCATGAAAATAAGCACAAATTTATACCAGTCAAAATAGATAAACTTCCAAAAATATTTAACAAACCATATTGGTTAAATTGATGGCCAAAATATCTTTATATTCGCAAAGTTGACATTTTAAGGTTTTGGGTTTCAGCTCTTATATCATGAAGTATACGGACGTATGAAGTGTTCATGGGCATTTTGAAAAGCTACAACTTCAGCCAATAAGATACATGTTTCACATTTGCCAAATTATAACCAATTAGAGTCTGTCTGTAGAGTATTTAGTAAAAAAGGGCTTTTTGAATTCAGAAACTGAAGTTTTTTTTTAGCTATACTAACAGCCCAAAATAATTTATACCATGAGGGTTTTAGATGGAAATTAGTGCACAGACTACTCAATAAAATATGCAGATTCCGAATATACTAACCACTTGGGGACCAATTGGAATCACTTTTAGCAATCAAGCTTTGAATTGAGTCGCCTTTATTATCGTGGATCCTTTACATGGAATTTTACAAAAAAAGCCGTTTATACCTTCTGAAATGATTATTTTACCATGTTTTTATTTTAAGTACTAGAAATTATAATGTAAGGATTAAAACCTGCGATTATAAAAATATACTAGCAATAGCTAAAGGAGCATGTAGATCAAAACAATGAAATATTAATTCATGTTTATTTTGATAAAACTGTTTCCTGTTTTTAAATATTTCAGCGCCGCGAAATTGTTTTCTAGCTTTTTTACATGATAATGTTTTGTAGGTTTTTGAAAACATTTTTTTAAAGTACAAACGTAAAATTAGTCGCATAACAAAGCTTGAAAGTTCCATTTGACGCAAGTCTGTACTGTAGACAAGAATCATGTAGGTAAAATTAAAATCGTTTCACGTAAAACTTTCTTTATGATACCTTTAAAGTTTTGTTTCGAAAGACAAACAAAATCCTTCAAAGGGTTGGCCTTCCGAGTCAGAATTAAAAATGAAACACGAGGTTTCAAATTTTCTAACAAATACGTTCATGCTGCTTGGAAAACCAGGGAGAACTAACCAGTACGGGTTTCATACATTGAAGTAATAAAATAAGAAATTATCGGATATTTTTAAAGAATTATGCAGAAAAGTCAGAATTACGAATTGGATTTAAGTTAAAGCTTACGTTGACCAAAGTAAACGATTCATAGCCAATAAAATCTTTTTTGTCTGCTTAAGTGGTATTATATATCTGATTTTGAATTGTATATCTGTAACATAGTAAATATTTGTTCCATCATAGACTACGAAGTTTTGCTCAACTGGGATTCCAATAAAACACCGGTTTGATCGATGCCAAAAAGGACAAATGGACTTTGGTTACTTGTAAGTAAATTCCTAACGACGAAAAAATGAATAAACAAATTTTATTTACACAATCCCAAAACTTTGTATCAAAGCTTCAAAGTAATGTTTTATGTACTGACATTTTGGTCTCCACAACGTATTACGTGTTTGGTATGGAATGTATAATTTAAGGTGAGTATTCAACTGTAAGACGTAACGTAATGTACTGCTGTATTATCCGGATTTTAAGCATCACAGAACTCGTAATTTTCTCGGCCAGAGCTTTCTGATGCGCTATTTAAACGTACATTTTAGCTGAAAACTTTGAATTTAGATATGTGACCCCGGATAATCGAGACATTACCAGCCATTCGTCCTGCTGACCCACATACCAATCTTGAACACAATCAGTCAACGTTTTCTGGAATTATCGTGTACACTGTCAGACAGAAGGATGGAAAAACATGTAAAAACAAATAATGTATGACGATTTACTTGCACCATCGTTGTAGGTATAATATGGTTTTACTTGTAACTTATTTACTTGCAAAAAATAAAACTCTATACCATCTCTAAAATATACGTTTTAAACGAAGTAACAGTGATATATTTTGAAGTCAAACATTATATTTGTATTAACAATATCTCCAGAAAAAGGCACATGGTTGTCCAACAGTAAACCAAGTAATAATACTAAATGAATTTTAAATATATGCTGAGACCTCACACTTTGTTCGTTTCGATTTTCAAAATTTGACCTAACAAAGTGTTGCTTCTTCCAAAACTTTTTTGAGCTGGACCTTACTTTGATAAGGTGAATCGAAATCAAGTTATGCCACCACTCTACAATCCCAGAGTTTTGAAGTCCCCTAATCCTTACGTGAAGAAACATTGGAACCCAACCAGGAAAACGAAAGAATAATCGCCTTTCCAACAATATCTCTTTGCTAACTGATACTTTAGTAATACCTTGTAACCTTAATACGTTTTCAATTTCAATTATTCTAGCTCTTGGAGCCACAAATGAACTTTTATTACATTCTTTTAAAAGTTCAACAGAGAGCAGCCTTTCTTCAGAAAATGTAATTTTATTACTATCGTATACATTAAAGATCGGCTGACGCATATCATTTTCAACTTCCTTTAGAATAGGTCCTAGCCATACAGATGATTTGTTAAAAACATTCAGAACTTTTTCAGGTATTAATTTATTCTTCCTGAAAACTTTATTAAGATAGAAATGAAATCGAGAACTTATTTCCAGAGAGATGTATCCGGCCTCCATTTCCAAATGATAGTGGGAATTGGGTTTCAAAGTTTTAGCACAGTGTCTAAACTGGATTCCTTTACAATTTCGGCCATAATAGAAGAATTCTGGCTCAGATAAAACTGAATAATTCAAATTTAAAAGCTGTTCAAAGTTTGTAACAGGACGAAATATTTTTGGGGCGATAAGATTATACATATTGTCGTTTTTATATGCATTGCTCAATACTAAAGCGCAAAGAAGGACGTTAACCGCCAATACCCTCATATAAGGCATTTCAAGTAATGTAGCACTATATGGGTCTGATTGCTCCACAAAATTCTTGAATACAGCTTCAAAAGCTCGAAAGAACATGTATGGTGATTTAAATGCATGGCTAAGAAACCACCAAAATAGAGGAACATAAATAAGAAATAATAGAGCTATCAGAATCCAAGAATTTTCATCGTAGCTTTCGAGCAAAAGATTATACAAGACCTTCTCATCATTATTTGTATTGCCACAAGCAACGAATCCAAGTTCTTCTGGTGAATATTCGGTAGAAAATTGCTCACTGTTTCCATACTGGAATAAAGGCAATACTGAGAATGCACTTTTTGAAAGCGTACGTCCAAAGCGTATGATAAAATTATTACGAAGTAAAATACGCCAAATAATTACAAACGAGAAATATTTTATGAGACTTTCACTACTATATTCGCTGAACTTTGTTTTGAAATCCATATCATTTTTACACTGTAAGTTTATAGACAATTCTAGTGTAATTTTTACGTCCCAAACAGATATATTCTTAATGTGGATTAGTTCATTATTGGTATGCTTAAAAACACCGGAAATGTCCAACATTGAAATATGGTCTTGCTCAAAAATTATGTAATGATTACTTGAAGTAATGACACGCAAAATTTTGTTACTTTTTGTTACCGTTGTATATTGTTTAAAGAAAATAAGTTCATAAATCCAGTTAGTAAAAGTAAGTTTTCTGAGATGTGAATGCAACAATGCCAACAACTTCGAAGACGACCCATCTGGTTCTACAACCATTATTGCAATTCCATATGATGGAAAAGTGCTTCTAGGGAAATACAACCGCCATTCAAACACATTTCTTATTATTTCATTTACCAATGGCGGTAGTAAATAGATGTGTTGGTAGTAACTCCAAATTTTTGAATTTAATATGAAGTCTGGAACTTTAATTTTAGTACACACATTATCGGTACTGGCATTAACAAGTAATGTTGATGGACAGGGTATCGTAATATTGACCAAAGTACCACTTACGTTTTGATTTACAACTGAGGCAAGATCTGGAGTAACGTGAGAGTATAAGTAGCGGTTTAAATGCGAATCAATTTTATTCGACTTTCTTAATAAAGAAATTCTCATTAGAATGATTGGCTTATACTGCAATGAAATTATATCCAAATTCTGAAAATTTGTTACTACAACAACACAAGAAAAACAGGATAACAAAACTTGATCAAGGTCAATATCATCTAGACTAGTTGGCTTGGAGAATGCAATGTTTATTGGATCATTTTTTGGTAAGGGGTAAAACATTACGTTTTCACAGTAAATGTGTTGCAATGTCGATAATACTAAATAGATATAAGCTGTGGATAGAAACATGATAAGTCTTAGTGAACGTATTTGAGGAATGTCGATTTGGGAAATTATTAAGACATTTCAGAAAAATGGTGTAAAATAATTAATATTTAGCTGACGTACGATACAAATACAAACGTTTGAAATAAATGGACAAATATATAAACTTGATGTCTCAAACATACTCAGATATTAATTGAAGATTTCCATACTTTATCAAAACAAATGACTCTCTTCGTGAAGAGCATTTCAGATTTTACCTCAACTTGAAGTTATAAGATTTTCGTGAGATCATAGCAAGTGCCTTTTTGACGACAATAAAATCCCAAAGTATCTTTCCTCTGTATACTTGTTCATAACAATCTGGTCAAAGCAAATAAATGAACATAATAAATAAATTCAAATATTGGGTATTTAGATTATAATAAATATGAATGTCTTCTTTTGTTAAGAAATCATTTTAAGATCCATATTTTTCAGGCATCGTAAGATACTTAAAAAATATTTCGTGAATAATGTTCGAAATTTTTTGTTAACATAACATTTAATATTTGCTTATTCAAAATGCTACATTATAAAACATCTGACATGCTGTAACTTGAAAAATTGTGCAGATGAACTAAATTTAATTTATTTTACAATAACATTATTATCGATCATAAATTGAACCGTTGACGTAAAGTAATTCCAAAACGATGTATTATTTTCTTCGTAATAATGAACAGCTGACGTAATTGCGATTCATGCACTTCTCATGAAACTATGCAAAAACGGATGATGCACAAAAACTGTTACTACAATTATATTGTTGGTGCGAAATATTACAATTAGTACTTTTTTGTCCCGCTAATATATTCCATTCTTAAGTAACAGTTGTCTTGTGATGTGCACGTGTCAGTTTAAGCGTTTTTACAAGATACGCATGGTATGCGTCTTGCATTTCAATGTAGAAACATATCATCACAATATAAACTTATCGATAATATATTCAGTCATGCTTCAGTGCATCAGTTACAGATATTTGGTAAACATGTTTCATTATTCAATAAAAAGAACAGCTAGACTTACTTGACAATAAAGTTCACTAGCATCGTAAGCATATCAACATTGAACTTAAAAATGAACTTTTATGCTTGAGTTTAGTGACTTGGTATTGAAATTTTCCATTTGGAGTTTTCAAGTGCATTTTTTCATTGATAATTATTTTATCACAAGGTTGTCAAGATCAACCAACTGTGATATTTTACATCAACAAAGCTGACAAACAAGAACTCGTAGGTAATAGCAAACAGTTACTTTGCTTTATAAGTAAACCTTTGCACATATCTTTTTTCAGAACTACTTCGGAAGTCAAGACAAAAACATTCCTGAAAAGTTGAGATACGACAGCATCCACTTCAAATAACTTGAATAATAATATTTTTGATCTGTCAACTCCCTGCCGTACCACAAAAATGGAATTTATCTTGGTATTCGTGAGCCTTGTAAGTCCAGTCATATTTGTAATCTTTCAGTTGTATATTATGACCTTCTGTTTTAAAATACTTTCTTTGTTTTACAGATTATAGCTATGGCAGCAAGTGCAACAATTGACAGAAACAACTTTACTCTTGATCCAGAATTAAATTTTCTCAATGCTTCAAAAGACGGAACGCTGGATTTGGTTTATCATAACATAAAAATTGTATCGGAATTTTCATGGGTAACACCGTTGCCACTGAATGCTAGTTTAAAAGAGCAGCATCAAATTTACGATGAATTTCTGCAATTACTGAAGAATCACATTGATGATTTAAGAAACCTGAAACGATTGGAGCAACAAAATCATCCAGAAAGTGATAAATCTGAAATAAAGGAACATCAAAATACTGAGCCGTTTACCTTGACAGATTTCGTGGACATATTTCCCTTGGGTTTGATTACAGTTAGTCCAGATAATATAATTACGCATGCTGTGCTCATGACGGATAAAATTTATGACGAACTAGATAAAAAGCACGTAAGTGAAACTTCGTGGTTTCAGAAGGTTCTTGGGCAAATGAAAAGTGGCAAGGAAACTGATGTCAAGGAATATCTTGATTTGGTTGGTGATATGGTTAAAGAATTGGAAAAGGTTCAGATACTGCCTCCTGATTCCACGAAAGGGTAACTTAAATTTTTGGCATCGTATTTCTTAAAATTGAAAGTTTTACAGTATCACTATCATCAAATTTACGTTGTCTAAAATTTGCATAACTTTCAAGTACGAATTTTAACCTTAATCAAATTTTCCAAAACAATTATCAATTCTTACACTGATAAACATGTGTATGTATAAAGGTTATATACGTATATTCATGCATTATTAAAATTACTTAATCTATTTGAACAAATATTATTTTTCGAACAACATATTGCGGACAAATTTATTTCATGATTTCTTTTTACCGGACACTCTAAGTCTTAAATGTATATCAAAACTTAAAATTTGTGCTGCCTTCACATTTTGTAAGTGCTGTCTATTAATAAATGTGACTGTTCTCAAGATTTTGCCAATTCATTTGAAAGACAAAGGGGTCTCAGATTATTGTGCGTAACGGTTATACAATAATTCACCATTTATTTCACTATTCTATAGTCCTGGATAGATCATCAGCCCTGTTATTTCATTCGTCATTTTATTTTCTACACTGGCCGTATTATTTTATTTCTGGGGATAAATTTGGAGATCCTACATTTCTGAATATGTAAAGAGCTTTGTAAGGATACTGCTAGAAATCTTGGTGAAAGAAAATTGTATGCTATGTTAATACTTTTAATTTTCATTGTTAAGGTTTTTGTGTACATATTTAGAACGCATTACCGAAATATACAAAAAAACTGAGATGCATGCAAAAATTACCAAATGTTTTAATACGGATTTCATAATTTTTCTAAATTATGGCAAATATAATTTTATTTTCCCACAAAACTTCCATAATAATAATGAGCAAAAATGTGAAAGAGCAAAATCATTTCTTAAACCATCAGTAAAGGAACACTGATAGGTTTTTCATATGATCTTTTAATACCAAACCACTTTCCTGAAGGAGAACATTCTTTTACTACCATTTTATTAGCATGTATTACTAACCTGTGTGTATTACGCATTACCAGAGCACATCTTTATGCCTGCCTATGCAACGTGCTTTTTGTTTGACTTCAGGATTTAAAATTTTAAACAAAAACACACCGTGTATCTTTACGTTATGCAATCTTTAACTTTATTTTTTTTAAATCATAAGCAATGCATCCAATTATAACGCAATATATACATAAACAAACAAGAATGATTTTTACTATTAAATATATCAACAAAGTACCAATGAAAACCATCGTCATCATAATATATTTTAGCTCATGAAACCTGCTACCTGGTATAAGAAATCACCAGTATGCAGTTTTGTTTCAGTTTAACTCATTTCGTCAACCTTAGAAGCACACGGTTTTTAAAGTTGAACAAACTCCAATGCAGTGTTATTACACTCGGTGGCTAACAAAGCAGAAACCGGTTATACATTTTTTCTATCAAATTCACTTTTCCGGTGTTACTTTATCAGTACGATTTGTGAATTTGTGTTGTTGGCATTGCGAGTGTAAAAATTAGATATTATTATTGTTGTTTTCGAATATTTTTCAGAAACTATCCAAAATATGCAGTTTTGTTTTAAAATGGACCTTCTATTCATAATTGGATGTGCAGTAAGTAAACTTTACTATATTCACCGGTTATTTTAATCATAAATTGTAAAAACCAATACATTTTTCATGCTCATAAACATTTGTACGTTTTTTAGATATTAATTGGCACTACGAAAGCAGAAGTTATCAAAAATGATGACCTTTCAGCCGAAGATGCTACATCAGTAAACTTTTCAAACGAACAAACCGAATCTCCAACATATCTTCGTGCCGATCCGGTAAAAGCAGATTTGGAAATTGAGTGGAAAATACAACTGCCAAAAAATGCAACTGAAAAGCAACAGCAAAAATTATTCAATAAATTGATGCCCTTCCTTGCAAAGAAATTTGACACTTTAAGGAGAAAAAGACGACAGGATCAACAATATCACGCAAATAGTTTAAATGATAGAAAGCCACAGGAGGACAATGATCGCCCATTTTCTTTAGAAGATGTTCAAGAATATTTTAAAGTTGGTGAAGTTAAAATTAATCCCGATGATAACATTGCCACATTTCAGATAAATGTAACTGAAAAAATTTACACAGAACTGGAAAAGGGAAATGTTCGTGAAACGAAATGGTATCAAAAGGTTATTGAGCAGAGGAATAGCAAGTGGGTTAGGCAGTAAAGTGGATAAAAATAATAAACTGTAGTTCCAAAGTGCTACATATTCATATTCAAAATGAATTTATGTAATAATAATAGTATCGTGTACGTTTTCTTAAACGTTATTTAATAAAAAATTAACTAATGTTTTTACAATATTCGCTTGATTATTACATAATTATAATTGTAACGACACTCATATTGATTTATATGCATAAAAACGACCAGTATTAGTTTTGAAAATTTTACTTGTTTTTGTTCATGAAGGAACATGTATAGTACCAAAAAAATTAAATCAGCATTATTCATTTGAAGAAATTACGTCATTGCATCTTGCCTACCTATTTCTTAACT
>JAQFXM010003324.1:0-20648 GCA_034693345.1 Entomobrya multifasciata | reverse complement strand
CCGTCTCTTTTAAAAGCAAAAAATGCGGCAGTGACGTCTCTCTCCATGCCAGTCCGTTTGTCTCCGTGATTCCTCATTCCATGTTTGACGGCCGCATGTTACCCAGCAAAGTGACAAGATTAAATTTATATCCTTAAATTTAACCGTTTTAAGATAATTAAAATACCGTGAATTTGTTCCTAATCCATGATGGATGGTACCGATCAGCCCGAAACGTCCAAAGGGTAAGTATTTAAATTATTTTTTTGAGGGATAATTAAATAATTATAAGGTAGATATATGCAGGGTCATTGTGCCTATCTAAATGAACTAAATTGCTATTAAAAAATTGGTCATTGTGCCATTAAAATTCAGGTCACTGTACCTATAAAATACAGGTCATTGTACCACTAAAATTCAGGTCATTGAACCACTAAAATTCAGGTCATTGTGCCATTTAAAAAGATGTCATTGCGCCACTCAAAATCAGGTCATTGAGCCATTTAAAATCAGGTCACTGTGCCTTTGCAAATTCGACCATTGTGTCATTAAAAGAATTGAATTGGAACTATTATTTTAAAAAGAGTTATTTCGGTTACAGGCCGGAAAATGTCCCCAAACGAAAGAAAAAGGCGATGGCACTGCAGAGTGAAGTACTCAAAAATAGCAAGGCTTTGGAGCAACTTAAGGATGTTCCAAAACAGTTAGACGCATTGTATCATCTTGTAACTGCATCAATCACCGAGAAACCCGACGAGGTGACAGTTCAAGACGAAGATCAAGATCAAGATCCGATTGCAAACTTAATTTCTAAGTCCGCCACTGTAAATCAAGATGCAGACAATACTGCTGAGCCTAGTCTCCTTATTGCTTTGAATGCAATGCAGCCGGAACCTGAATATGGTAATCCCCTGAATTCAGATGTGGCGCAGTCTATTACTCAATTATACAACACTGAAACTGTCAAGAATTCAAGAGATAAAATGAAGGAAAAATTCAAGGTACCCGAAAATTGCAAAAGCCTAGAGGTTCCACGGGTCAACCCAGAAATTTGGTCATTGTTACCCCCACCAGTTAAACAGAAAGACTTCGCTGCTCAACAACAACAGCAACTAGTATCATCGGCAGCCGTAGCAGTGGCAAGGATGACTGATACCCTTTTTACGACAAAAGAACCAATCAAACAGTCACTCAGAGAAAATCTTATTGTTCAATGCATGGAACTTGGATCCATTTTGGCAATCGCTTCAGACGAAGTCAACAAGCGTCGCAAGGGAGAGATCAGACCAGCACTCAATCGCGAATTTGCTGGAATTTGCAACACCAGCAAATCTACTGGAGGATTACTTTTCGGCGAAAATGTGGTTGAGCAACTCAAAGCTACTAAATCATCTTCGCAGCTAGTTAAATCAGCAACACGTGAAAACACTAGAGGAGGAATGCGATTCACCCCATACAAACGACCTACTTTAAACTACCAAGGCCCCTCGTTCAGAGGTCGGGGGGCATTTCGGCAGACAAGAGGACGGCAGATGTTCCGGAGCGGACAACAGTACAACAGGGGGACAGGTCGACAGTACCATCAGTAAACATTCAGACAGGTTCACTTAAAGATTTTATTTCGTCATGGGAAAAACTTACCAAAGATAGTGAAGTGTTGGGTACTGTAACTGGATTAAAAATACCGTTCATTAATAATGTAAGGCCTATTCAAATTAGCGAACCACCACAATATGAGCTTTCAAAGACTGAAGAAAATATTTTATTAGAGTGTATCTCGAAATTGGTAGACATGAGAGCGATTAAAAAAGTAAAATCATGCGAGGGCCAATATATTTCATCTATATTTTTTGTTCCTAAACCTGATGGCTCTAGTCGATTTATTTTGAACTTAAAGAACTTAAACGAATACGTTGATAATCCCCATTTTAAAATGGAAGATTTTCGCACTGCATCAAGAATTCTAAACAAGGATGATTTAATGGCAAAAGTAGACTTAAAGGACGCGTACTACTCAGTTCCAATTTGTCCAGAAGATAGAAAATTTCTAAGATTTAGATTCAACCAGGAAATATATGAATACAACTGCTTGCCTTTTGGCTTAAGTTGTGCCCCAAGAGTTTTCACAAAGCTATTAAAACCGGTGATCAATAAATTAAGAAAACAGAAGTTTAGATCCGTAGTTTTTCTCGACGATTTCTTACTTTTAGGATGCAATGAAAATAATTTAAATTCAAATGTTACGGCAACTACGCAGTTGCTTATGAATTTGGGGTTCACGATAAATACAGAAAAATCAATTCTCAGTCCATCGAGAAAAATAGAATTTTTAGGTTTTGTTTTTGACTCAAATGACATGTCAATTTCCTTGCCTGAGAGAAAACGTACAAAATTACTTCAAAATATCGACTCGTGTAAAAAGACAGAGCTAATAAAAACAATCGAACTAGCTAAATGTATTGGAACTCTAATAGCAGCAAGTCCAGCAATCCCATACTCCATGTTATACACAAGGCATTTAGAAATTTTAAAACAAAAAGCCGTATTTGAAAATGGCAATTCATTCACAGGTCAAATAAAATTAAATGAATTAGCAAGAAATGAATTAGTCTGGTGGGAAACCAATATTCCTAGTAAACGATTTTATTTACTGAACGATTTTTATGATTTTGAGTTTAACTCTGATTCAAGTTTATCTGGCTGGGGCTGTGTGTTTGGAAGAAAAGTAGCTCGGGGTTTCTGGACAGTAGAAGAACAGAATTTGCACATAAATACTCTAGAGCTTTTCGCTGTATTAAATGGGTTAAATGCATTTTTTCGTGAATGTAGGAAATGTCAAATATTAGTACGTTGTGATAGTACTACTGCTATATGTTACATAAATAAACACGGTGGGTGCCGTTCAGAAGCAAACCACAATTTAGCTAAACAGATTTGGAAGTGGTGTGAAGAAAGAGAGATATTTTTGTTTGCTAGTTATATAAACACAAAAGCAAATGTACATGCTGACAAAGCATCACGGTTGTCGTTGGATGAAAATGATTTCTCGCTTGACATAATTTCATTTAAAAGAATTATTGATATGTTCGGCATTCCCGAAATAGACTTATTTGCGTCATCAGTTACTGCGAAATGCTCTAGATTCGCATCTTGGTACCCAGACCCGAAGTCAGAATTTGTTGATGCTTTTACTGTCGTATGGAAGGATTTCTTTTACGCATTTCCTCCATTTAATTTAATTAACAGAGTTCTTAAAAAGATAATAAATGAAAGAGCTGAGGGTATTGTGGTGGCTCCTTATTGGAAAGGTCAGGTTTGGTACCCAACGTTTTGTAACCTAGTGAAAGGTAAAAAGATAATTCTAAAGAAAGGTAGTTTTAATTTAGAAAATCCTTATTCTTCTAGCCCTCATCCACTCAGCAAAACCCTGAACTTGATGGTCGCAGTTTTATCAGGACGAACTTGAAATTATCACAAAGTTGTAATACTCTTCTGCGAGCATCATGCTCTGAGAGTACTTGGAAACAATACGAATGTGTTTTAAAACAATTTAATGAATTTTGTAAAAACTCGTGTTACGATCCTATTAATCCCACAGTTGAGATTATTTTATTATTTCTTTCCAAATTATATGAAACTGGAGCTAGTTACTCATCGTTAAATACTGCTCGTTCAGCATTGTCAACAATTTTCGGTATAGTAGATGGTCAGGCTATAGGAAGCCATTATTTAATTACACGTCTGCTTAAAGGGGTTTCTAGGTTAAGACCTCCTAAATGTAAATACCAGACAACATGGGATACGCAAGAAGTACTTTTATATATATCCAAATTAGGTCCGAATGAGAAGCTAGATCTCCGCATGTTGTCAAAGAAATTATCAGCATTGCTTGCTTTATGCTCAGGACAGCGTGTGCAGACCCTTTCAAAGTTAAAAATTAGTGATATGCACTTTCACCTAGAGAAAGTAGTTTTTAACATTGACGCTAGGCTTAAAACTTCTAAACCTGGTGTCGGTACAACTATTGAATTACCTACTTATACTGATGAAAGTTTATGTGTAGTAAAGTGCCTACAGGTTTACATCCAAGCAACTAAAGAAAAGAGAAAGTCTGACAATTTACTCATTCAGACTCGAGCTCCATTTAAGGAAGCAAGCAGTCAGACAATTAGCAATTGGCTAAAAGAGGTATTATCGGAGTCAAACATTAATGTTTCAGAATTTACTTCTCATAGTTTTCGTCACGCGTCTACTTCAAAAGCATTAAATCTTGGTGTATCTGTTGATAGTATCTTTCGTTGTGCGGGATGGTCACCATCTTCACAGGTCTTTGCTAGATTTTACAAGCGGCCTATTTTATCAAAATGTAACTTTGCCACAAGTATTTTATCAAACAGTAAATCGGGGAATAATTGATTCTAAGACGTTTTTATCATATGAATTTTTATGAAATGTGTATTTTAAAAGAAATAAATTGATTTAAGTTGACATTATTTTGTTCACTGTAACATTTTTCCTTTGCTTTGGCTCACTCTCTTCGTCATATTCTTTGAACATCTACCAAATATCATTCGGTATATGGATACCGAACGGTTGAAAGATACCGAAGAATGAATTTGAAATTATTCGAGGTCCGCGAAGCGGACCGATGAATAATTATAATTATTTGAGGTATCTGGAAACCGGAAGGTATCCATATACCGAATGATATTTGGTAGTCCCATGTGCGCTTGTCGCATATTACCCGTCTCTTTTAAAAGCAAAAAATGCGGCAGTGACGTCTCTCTCCATGCCAGTCCGTTTGTCTCCGTGATTCCTCATCATCCAAAGGGCGAACCTATTCGTCATAAAACAAAACAATGGGAGGGAGAGGTGGGAACTGGATACCTTCCGGTTTCCAGATACCTCAAATAATTACAATTATTCATCGGTCCGCTTCGCGGACCTCGAATAATTTCAAATAAGTTTGAAGATTTTTCTTCATCGGATGCTACTTTTGTAAGTTATCGAAAATAATTTAACAAAACTGGAAACATCACACATGTAAATATGGATACGCCAAAAAATGGTTTCGTCACTTCGCATAATCGCTTTGCCTGCAAGTGAAGCAGGAATATTCGACAATGAAATAAAATTATTTTTTTAGATAAACTTGTCACACCTATTGTTAACTCTATCATTACAGTTCAGAGTATACTTCAATTTTAACGTTCTTATATTTCAATAAAAGGCCTAAAGAGATTACATAAGTTTAAACATATATAACCTGATTTTAAATCTAACTTTGAATATCCGAAAAAGCTGCTTTAGAGTTTTGGTTATCAAAAAACTTTCAATTTAGCGATTTTAGAATTAAGTTCTTCTTTTAAAATAAAAGTTGTACACGACAAATTTAGAATTAGTTACACGTAAGTAATTGAAGGCTTTAAGATTTGTTACTTAAATTAATTTATGTTTGCAATAAAATTATTGATCAATTTAATTAAAGTAACACATTGTCAAACACTAAGCATGCGTGAAATATGAAAATATTCCACTTACATTTTCGCCAAATTACATTGTATACGGTTGGTGGTCGTGGTCAAAGTTGAATGTTTAATATTGTTAAATTATTGTTGAATTCTACATAGTTTCGTTTTACAGTTCTCGAAATCACTTTGATGTCTATTAATGTAAAGTTAACATATCCACAGAGTTGTTATTTCTTTACGCTTTTGTAGTTTTCCTGCTTACAATAATTTCCTAAAATTGTCCGAATTTTTTTATAAAAACTTTTTAAAATGGGCGATAGAATTTTTCTCAAACAAACCTTTGACTTTGAAGCTACAGCTGACATGGTCCTTCCGATCCTGAAAATGGTCAGTTTTCATCCTCTTTTCCCTTTAAAGATTGAGTTTCACAGTCATATCAACAAGTTCGTCTGGAAAAAGAGAGGACTCATTAGATTGGTAATTTTCTTCTTTGTAATCAATTTGAACTGTAATATTTGTAAAAATACAACAATCCTTTTTCTGTATTAGATATTTGCATTTATCTGGGCAATCATGATGACCACATACATCAGTCTAATTCTTATATCGGATATTCGTGGGTCCCATACCACAACTGCAATCGTGGGTAAAAAAAGCTGGGGAACTTATACAATATTTGACGTTTTATTTGTCATCGGGTTTTGGATTGGTGGAGATAAGATTGCAGAAATTCTAAATTCGGGCGCATTTCTAATCCAAATAGAAAACTACCCGAAAACAAATGGGAGAATGAATGATAAGCTAATATCAAAAATAGTATGTTTGGCTACTACTATATTTGTGGGAGTTTTTGTAGTCGTCGTTATAACTAATAATATGATAGGCTCAACGACAGATTTGTACGAAAAGTTCATGACATTAACTGGTGGAGAAGCAGGTAGTGTATTTGATAGGAGTTGTGGTTATGCTTGCAATTTATTTAAGCGATCAGAAGAGAATCTTGTGGGTGGAATGGTTTTTGGAAGTTGGCTTGCGGTTTCATATTCTGTTGAGTTTGTTTGGGTTTCTTTTCTCGTTTTGATGACCGGATGGGGGATTTATTTCATGAGGTTATTCAATGGGTGTGTTGAGGGGCTAGAAAAAGGTGAAATTGGTGTTGTTGAGGTTAGCAATTTAATTTTGACAACTAATTAATTGAATTTTAATTCGTGCTTTTGAAAATACTTGAAATTGATTGGAATTATCTAGGCAATACGGACATATATATCAATCACCAGTTTACTGGACGAGTTCAATGGTGCTTTCGGTACTGCTATATTTTGGGGTGTTACGTCACTGGGGTTATACGTGGCGTTTATTGTTGGAGAATTCATGGACAATGGCTTATCAAACGTGTTAGTTGATGGGGTTAACCTTGTGAGTGCAATGCCCTAATTGACAATGGTGATTGCTGGAGCCGAAGTTCATAGGATGGTAAGGTATACTGATTTCTAAGAAACATAAGGAGAAAAATAAATTTTCAAAAAACTATTTTTCGAATAGGCACGCAAGCTTCCAAATTCGATAAAGAGGTATGCGTATGGCATACTGAATAAGTGTACTGTGCTTGAGTACTTGGACATAATACAAGGAACTAGTGTAGTCCAATATGACGCATTATCTAATGATACTGGTTTCAAGGGACTTGGCTTCTTTACTATTTCTTATAAATTCGTTGCCAATGTGAGTGTGTTAGTATATTTGATTGATATTTAAGGCAATACTTTTTGTAAATGTAAACTTTTTCTTTCAGCTCGCAGGTTTGGTGTTCACGTACTCACTGGTTACGTTGCAGTTTAAAAGGGCAGAAAATTTGCAGTAGTTGGATAAATAATTAATCATGTATATGTATGTTTATTGCAACTTTTGAGCAGCTATTGGTACAAACAGAAGTCCACGAATCTTATGTTTTGTCTTAATATCCGCAATTTCGCATCAAAGTTATATCAAACAATAATTCAGGTCTAAGAAGGTAAAGATCCCAAATGCGTTTTGAGTTGGGTTGGGAGTTGGGACTAGCCCTTGCCCCTGCATAAATCTCCATTTCATTCTGATTTAGCTCACTTTCTGAAATTAAACGTCAGACAAGAAATCAGCAATTAGAGAATATTACGAGCAGAGAACGTAAATTCAGAGAAAAACTTGTTAACTCATTTCATTTTCAGAAAATAAAATTTGGGATGTCCAATTATATTGAAAGAAGACACCAGTTTAGATAATTCAGAATTAATTTACTGCTGTTTTATATTATTTACATAATGCAAGGCCATATGCAAAGTTTATGACAAATTTTCTTTCTAACCACTTCAGTCAAATATCTTGTACATGATTGAACCATTGCTTTTACAAATAAAGCGTAAGAAGAACTCACGTAAATGTTAGTATTACCGATTAAAAAATAAAAACCCATCGCACAACGAAACCAAAATGCGCTAAATAACGAGTAACTATTGAGAATCGCAATTTCGATTATCGGTTCTGCCCTTACCTGTTTGGCCTAAAAGAAGTGACAATATGAATTCGGAACGTTAACCAGGTGACCCTTAAAATATCTTATTAATGCATTCGAAATTTGCTAATTACATAAAACATTGTCCTTGATATCAGGAATCTACTATCCAAAGAATCTCTTTTTGTTTTGTACCAACGGTGTATGTAACTCTTTACACAATGTACTATAATACTTACAAATGGATTTCAATTTATATACGGTGTCAGGCTATATTGACCTGCAGCAAAAACAGCGATTGAAGACAAATTAAATGACTATGTTCCTCTACAATTAGCCATTTCCCTTACATCAAACAACATTTTGCAAGTACTTCAGAAAATTCAATGTGGGTTGTCTAATTCTCGTCTGGTATTGTTTCATCGTTTTACAGTTCATTCTAGGTTTTTCAATTACACATATCGTTGAATCGTTTATAAATTATATAAAAATTCGTCTCTTACAGGAGACTATTAAAGTTTACTTATCCAAAGCATGTTTATTAGCCTTCTTCATAATAACAGCCGCCAACTTGACTAAACAAATAAGCTAAGTGTAATTTTCAAAACATTTTGCCCCAAACGTTCAATTATGCATATTTATTTGATCGGGCGCATTTATTCTAAATGCTCAGAGAAAGTCTTCATAAAACGGTGAAACATTTAAACGTAACTGTGTTTAGGGAATAAAAAGTAGTCACTAGCAGTATTCAACGAATATTTTCCGCTAAATCGATTCGGTAAATAATTTTTAATAAAAAATGATTGGGATTGGACTACAATTCATGGATGGGTCAGTATAATATTGTGGAAATGCCTTCAGCCGACCGTAGCTACAAACGATTTTTTAGTCAAACGGATTAATTAGTCACCCGAGTATTTCGACGAATTTTATTAGTAGAAAAAGCATTCATTATCAAACTAAAGTTTAACAAAGCAATAACACTATAAAAATCATTATTCACAAACATTTCTCAATTACCAAGGTTATTTTTTGGAATTAAACTAGCCTACGTCGTTGTTGCATTCGTCCACGCCGAACAGGGGTAATATTATTTGACAAATGCCCAACCTGTAATGACGATGTATTTGAATTTTCAGCATCATCGTCTTCAGTGTCAGTATCACTATTAATATTACCATTAAAATGTAACCTACAACGGACACATTTTCTTGTCGTACGAATAGATATCATGCTATAAGCAATGCCTTGTATGAAGTCAGCTAACTGAATGTCATTAGTTTTATTTCCATGAGTCTCATTATGTATTTGTTTCCATTTTTTTCTCGAGCTTGTACATTTTGTTGTCGTATCGCAGTGCAGGCCGGGAAACTCTTGGGTACTTTCTCCAGTTATTTTCGATATCCATTTTGATTAATCGAAATTAACAAGTTTAAATTTAACATTATGTTTTTGCCGTGTGACCGTGTCAACACTGTCAACGTATTGATGGGAACTGAAGTTAGAAAGTCTAAGGAGCTATTTCATAGCTTGCTTGTTATATTCAGTAGTTTGGTATTATTTTAGATATTAGCATTTTTACAAACATGCATGAATTATTGATGACTCTAAACAACTGTCATTTGTTTAACCTAAAGAATCACGGGAGAAAATTTGCATCCAGAGACTCTTATCAGACCAGAAACAATTTTCGTCGGGAAATGATTTCGACTAATGTTTGCTGTGCAATTGACTAAATATTTGGTCGACTAATTATACTGTCGACTGAATATGTAGTCGACTAATTATGCATTCTACTAAATTCGACTAATTTTTATGGGTCGACCAAATATGCATTCGACTAAAAAAATTCGTCAGTATATTTTCGTCACTTTATAGCGGCGACAAAAAACATTTCCACAATCTTATTGCCTCCCTTCATGGATAATTATAACTATACTTACTTCAACTGCTTCTATGATATTTTCTAACGAAACAGTTAAATCCTTAATAAGTAGTAACATAACCAATAATTCGTTAACAACTTCACCTAATTTGATGCTAATCGCTAACTTGAGCTAACTACAATTTACATTATATTGCATGTCAGCTCAAATATGTACTTGACCTGAGCTGGTTCAACTTCAAATTTAGTGCTGTGCGTTATTAATCCAATTCGTTAATAAAATGCATAACATTACCACAGTTTACCAGCTTAACCAATACTTAGACAACATTTGCACTTGGTTTCCATTACGGTGGCGATCCAACCAATTAAAATGGGAGTACATTCCCCATCATTCCAAAATTAAAAATCACCTTGTAGTGTCAGCTACGCTTAAGATAGTTTCCACTGGTTGTGTCATTGTAACTTATCTAGCTGCCTTGAAGTATCCCGCAATATTCGTACTTCACCACTTAGCAGCACAATGGGTTTTATTATTCATATCACTGATGGTGACCGCAATGGACTATATAACATACCTTGATGGAAAAACTGTAGTGTTTTGTTGTAATTGGGTCCACAGTGTGCAACGTTACCGAAATATTTCAAGACGAGAACAAAACATCATCGCAATTGCAGCGTTTGGATATGTTGCACTACTTACTATTTCGTTGTATGTTGTCGCATGCATATTTCCTCTTTTAGATTTAGATCCAGTATATACTGCTACAAAATTCCTGTCCTATAATTACTTGAAATCAACTCAAATACACAATTTGATTAGCTTTAAGATATTTAGGCTAATTTTATACATATATATTGCCCATGTTATGTTTGTGACCCCAAGAACTTTATGTCTTGTTATATTGTCGGAAGCTTTGCACCGTTTGGTTTTGCTAAAAACTTTGGAGAAAGAAAGCGTACTTACTCGAAGTTCAATACGATTTTATCAACAAAGTTACATTATACTATCCACCATTAGACCATTAGATTACAAGATGTCGACTGTTTTGTTAGTCTCCATTTATACTGGTTTCATTTTGTTTTCTAATGTAATCATTATTGGGATTAAGAAAAATGCACCTATGCTAATAATCATTGGAATGTGTACGATTATTCTATTAACTGTAGCGCTGTATGTAATGTTCTTCATTGGTTGCTATTTTTATAAGTCATCGAAAAGAATTATACGAAAATGGAAACGACTAGCATTTAAAGATGGGTATACAAAGAGGTTGGTATTATCACTTCCAATAATTGCAATGCCGGCCGGTGATGCCGGAATACTTGACGTGGAAATCAAGATACATTACATCGAACGACTGCTTAGAAATCTTGTAGATTCTATTATAACAGTTCAGACAATTATTTTTGTGTGACTGTTTGTTTATTTATAACACAGTAAGTTTATTCAGCTATAAGTTCGTAAGTTTCCTTATTTAAATTTTGCTGAAGGATTGAACAATGGACGGGGAAATAAAACCAAGTATACACATATTATCGGAAGTCATGCAATAAAACTTCAAGCTCTCTAGATTTTTTGTCGTCGTTTACAATTCCGATTGGAGTTAAAACGCTTTTTGAAATGACATAATATGTTGTAAAGACGAATGTAATTTGATTGAAAAATAAAAAATCCACAACGTGTGCATAATATCAGAATTGAAAATATATCTTCAATTAAATTAAAGACTGATTTTCTACCTTCGGTTTTCTTTGATTGTTTCATATCGGACTATTAACTGTAATATTAAATTTATAATATAAATCCTAATCTGAGCATGTTGATGGTGATTATATACGTTAAGAGATCGATTAAGGCTCTTCCTCTTATCATTTTTCTTGCTGAAATACATGAATAGTTGATGTGGAAATTAAAAACTACTGTTATTTTTATATATCGTTGACTCTTGTTAAACGATTATTAATGTAATTGAATTATTATAGTGACGGTGGCTCATTTATGTTGAATTATATGTTACTAATTTTATTATGTTTGACAAATATCATGCTTGTATTTAAAAGGTCTGAACTTATTTATGTTCTGAATTTTTTAATCAGTCATGACGTCAAATTATTTTTCGAGATACTAAACTTGTGTGTGAGAAAACATACGTAAAATGTTTGGTTTGTAACCCATTGTAGAAACGAGCCCAGCATTAAAGTTCAATTTAACTTGATAATTTCATTTTGTTTTGGGCTTAAAACATTTAAGATAATTTATGTGTTTAGGACTTAAATACCTACAAAGCCACGGTAAACTTTGGTACAAGCCACTTTAGTTTTTGGTAAATAATCCAGGAAGTTGTGTTTTATTCTTATTTGTAAAATAAGTCATTGAGTTGATCCCAAATGTTGACTTGACCACGGAAGTAATCATAAAACTCTCCATGACTTCCTATTATCAATCTTAACTCATCATATATATTTATTAATCCACTACACAACAAGAATATGTATCTCTATTAAATTAGCTCTTTTGAAAACAATACATTTCTACGATTAGAAATCTCATGTCACGATTATTTTATCTGCTTAAAACTTATTTGGATTGAATTTCTGTCCATTGATCTTTGGTGAATTTAAAATAGGCTCAAATATTTGTAACAATGTTTTAAAATTTGTTTTGCAGAAAAAATCCATAATTAAATTTAGTCAAGCTGTGAATTCATGCTGTAAATGTCCCACTCAAAAGTATTGTTGGTTTTGGAATACTTTTTAAAACTATCCAGAATCAGTTCAAGTCTTAAACATACTAGTTGTAAAATATTCTTTCTGCAAACTATTCCAAACGCTTCATACCTTTTGGTACAAAATGTTGAAGAAGTGTTTATCTCTACTGCATCTAGATGTTTGTTTTTATGTCTACAATTCGACGCAATTGGATGATAGTTTTCCCGTTGCAATTATATGCTAATTATACATTTTATGTCTTCTTTATTGCTTTATTTTGAAATTGGCACAAAGCCAAAAGCTGAAATTAAAACATTTAATTTTAGTCAAATGGTGAAATGAGTTTGCAAATTTAAACAATGAGAAGAAATAATTTGTTCACATACCAAGACAACCGAAAAAGTTTGTTTCCAATAGTTTGATACATATTTGAGTTCTCAAATTTTTTAATAGAAAGCAATCGCCTTTTGCATTTCCACCAAGTTCAAAAGTGTAGTTTATAAACTGTTTTGGAAAGCGTATGCTAAAACATTTCTAGTTTCCTCGAAAAATTACTCGAACACACAAACGTATTAATTGGTAATTTTACATTGCCGTATTTGCTTCAATTATTGACATCGTTGAAACCTGATTATGTTTAAACAGTAAAGTTGTACGTTGGTTGGTGTTATTCTATCGTCAAATCATCTGCTAAGATACTCGAAAATGATCATCAGTGATGTGTTTATGTAGGAAAACGATAAAAAAACTTTTTTTTAACGAAGACAACTGTTGAAAAAATATTATCTCTAATGACATCCGCACTTACCTGGAAAGCTTTGGAGCTTTACCAAACTATATATAAACCAATGTACCCACACGTAGTTCACTTTGACATTCAAACCCAAACAATGTTCTGTGAAACAAACAAATTAAAACTGATCCCTTTTCACTGCTCAAATGTTGTTCTGTGCCTACATTTATTTGCGTCTCTGTATTTAATTGAGGTTTATATACGAGATCCAACAATTTTTCCAAACTACCTATTTATGTTCTTTTTTTCTCTATCGGGTATATTTTTTCTAGTTCTTTCACAAAACATGATATTATATCACCTTGGGCACGAACTCTGTGCCACCCAATACAGCCTCAGCCGTATCACAATGTCGTTAAAAACGTATTTCGAACTTCACTTGCATGCTTGGAACTGGAAAAATTCTACATTCTCCTTGCTCCAAATCGGTACAAAGGAGGGGCTATAACGAGGGCCATTTTTGGGCCAAAATTCAAAAAAATCTTTTGAATAATTTTATAGAGCTAATCGAATTATGTAAGATAAGTGAATATTTCAGCTCAAACGGACCATTCGGTAGGAAGCTATGGCCAATCAAATTTGGCATAAATTGAGCCTATTTTTTGCAAGAAATATGGATATATAATGTTTAAAACGTCATATCTTTGACATTTCTTATAGTAAAGACATGATCAATACGTCGTTGGAATCTTGAAACTGAGCAAAATTCGTGGTTATCATTGCTGAACTTGTTTCCTTGATAGGACTGCAGTGCGATAGTAATACGTGGTGGCAAGCATGCGTTGGCACGTTAAAATATTCAATTAACGTTTACACGGAGATTCCTCAACCGATTCACGTCATTGGTAAATCAAAAAAAAGAGGGCATTTTACTCTACTACTAATCAAGGACGAATCTGAAAATTCCAGCTACGGACCGACTTATGTCAGATTTTGTGTATTTCATGGTGTTGTTGTTTGAGAAGCTAGTCACAGCTCGTAGCTAGAGTTTCCAGATTCATCCTTGAAAAACGGTAGAGTAAAATGTCATCTTTTGTTTGATTTACCAATGACGCGAATCAGTTGAGGAATCTTCGTGCAAACGCTAATTGAATGTTTTAACGTGCCAGCGCATGCTTGCCACCACGTATCACTATCGCACTGCCGTCCTATCACGGAAACAAGTTCAGCGATGATAGCCACGAATTTTGATCATATTCACGATTAAAACGACTTATGGATCATATCTTTACTATAAGAAATGTCAAAGATATCACGTTCTAAACATTATACAGCCATTTTTGTTGCAAAAATGGATATATAATGATTAATTTATGCCAGTTTAGATTGGCCATAGCTTCCTACAGGATGGTCCGTTTGACCTGAAATATTCACTAGCATACATAACTCGATTAGCTCTATAAAAAATTTCAATTTTTTTTTTCAATTTCAGCTCAAAAATGGCCCTTATAATAACCCCTTCTTTATTGGAATTAAAAAAATAAATGAAAAGTTGTTTTTGTTGAAGTATTGTGTTCCTTTGATTACAGAAATGATGCGAGCTATCAAAGGTGACAAATACGCTGATATGCTGGGTATCTTGTGCACTGTACTGATGACACTTGTTATGTTCGCTGGAATTGCACTAACTCCTGTGATAATATATTTGAAACTTGATCCATTGTACAATTTCTTCAAACAATTTTTTCCAAGAGGTTCGAATGAAACAATAGTTCTACTATTACGGATAGTAATGGCTTATTGGGCCACAATAGAGTCATCCCGTGTGCTAATAATTGTTTTGCCCCAAGCATTATGTGCTTTCAATTTGTTCATGAATTGTCTTAAAAGAATTAGGAACATTGACGACCAAAAAAGATCATTAATACTGTATTCACATCTTCAACTAGTTAGTCAAATAGGTCAAAATTGTATTCGGTATATTGCTGGAGCTTTAATGGGAATAGGTTTTGTACTATATGTTTCTGGAAATTATACAATTATTATCGGATGGAGAACTTTCCCATTTCCAGTCTATGCAATTATCTGTGCAATTCTTGCAGTGACTTATATAGTGCTCTTGCAAACCATTCCAGTGGTAACCAGATGTCATCCGTTTAGTAAATATATAATAGAATCCGTTTGGGCAAGAAATATCACTACTTTGGCGAAAAATCAATATTTATCCAAATTCGAAATGAAACTCTGGCGATTAAAAGTTAAAGCACAAACACCAATTTCATTTTATTATGGTCCAGCTTTATTTGAAAAAAGTACTAAAAGGAAATACTACTCTAGAGTGATCAATAATACTATAGATGCTTTACTTCTTTTGTAGAGGAAAACTATCAGCGAATAAAAAATACGATAGAATACGCTATAAATGATATTGCTCATAAATTGTAGCATAACACAAGTATATATTGTTTCTTAAATGTACTAGTTTTTTGTCCTTAATTGAATTCCTTTTGAACTTTCTCTTAAGATGACCGAAAAAATACTTGAATTCTTCAAAGCATTTCCATGCAAATAGCCATATAAGTCCTGGGAATCTACTTGCCGTGTATATTAAAAGGGGTTTCTCATGTATAATAATTAAATACATAAACAATGTTTTCACGGATAATGTAATTAAATTGTTCAAATTTTTTCATAAATTTACTATGGTTTTTTAAGCTGACACTAAATTTACGACTAATTAGAACGAAATTTTTGTTGACAGATGGTTTTACCTGCACACGGAATCCATAATTTCTATGGAAACAATACAACTAACAAGCATACTTAAATACTTTTCATGTATAGAGTAAACAATGTAGTGCACAGTTTTGGGGACAATCATCGGTTCCAAGCAGCCAATCAGAATACAAGCCCATCGAATCTCGCACTTTTAATTTGTCGAATTCGATGGTCATGTGACAGGATTGGCCTGTTCACCTGTGACACCAAAAAAACAAAACTGTGCCTCTTTCAGATTTATGACTTCGTGCTCTGTCCTTATAATGTTGTTCTTTTTTTCGTATTCATTGTACACCTGGCTTCTGAAATTGCAAATACTGTTGTGGACTAATCAGCTGGAAATATTCAGTCAGACTTTAGGAGTAATTTTCTATGGTTTTAACATTTTACGGCTTTTTGGCTATAAAATTGCAACACTGACTTTATTGGCAGCCTTCATTAGCATGATTTCATTTAAAACAGGAATTAGAAAAATATAATAATGTTAACCAGTAACACATTTAATTATTCCAAAATAATTTTGAAAAATTAGGACGAGAGTGGTTCTAAGGAGATGTAGAAAAAACATTGTCCGATTCCTTTCTCCATTATCGTATCCTTCATGGGAAGTCGGAACCATTGATCAAAAAATAAAGCTGAATTATTGTAAAAACATCTTCAAAAAAATTAATTCGATTTTGAATGTTGACAAAATAATGCTACTTTAATATGTATTGTTAAATTTTGCAGCAACATTTGGCAGTACGAAAGGCATATAGTAAATTCACTTATCATTTTGACATATTCGTTGAAATAGATTGTCAACAAAATATTTATGATTGGATCAACGTTTTCAGATCAAGAGCACGTTTTAAATTATAAACTAATAACATGGGAATCTTATTATTATTTTATCATAATAAATAGCACATATCTATCACGTAAAAATTTTATTACACAATAAAAATATCAAGTAGCTATAGTAATATTCTTGTTTCGAAACATTCGACAGCCTTCTCAGACACTTTAGTTTGTATATTTTCTATAATTGTAATATAATGTATGATTCGGTTCTGTAAAAATTATAACTACATCACTAAGTTTTGCGTTGGACGACAATTTCATAAGCTTTCAGTTGTAATGTATTGGTGCTTGAATTGATTTCATACAATCAAATGTATACCTTCTCATTACATTTTTGTGAACAAATACTTAATAAAGTCTCCCTTGTAAGTGCATATTTCATTTTGTTGGCAAAATAATTTAAAGATTCATTAAGTCCAATTGTATCAGCATTGAAAAATACAATAACTATAACGTAACGTTTTCCAACTAGCCTTCAAAATGAAACCTTCAAGTACACATGTCGATTTCAAGGTATTTAAAGTCGTTAAATATAAAAAGTATAATTGTGTTTCTATATTTCCCTTTAATATATTAAAATTAATTGCATGTTTTCATTCTTTAATTTCATCTGTCCTATCAACATTATATTTCTAAACATAACTTTATATTCAACATGAATTTCTTTGGCATATTGTTATTGTCATCTTATTGTAATACGGAAGTAGGAGGTATTGAATGAACTTATTTTTAACTAAATAACGTCTCATTTTTAACAAAAGCCCTTGATAATTTACCAAATGACACTGAAGTTTTGGAGTAACCTTATGTTCATGAAAGATACGACATTTGTGAATTAGACTAAAGACGGCAGTGTTATCCGAAAACCTCCGATTTAGTTACAATTTCCCATTCTTTTTGTTATCATGAAGCAATCGTTTTCCATAAACCAATCCTTTTCTGTAAACCAATTCCTAAACAGTTTATGGACTTGGTATCCATTAATCTGGAAATCAGATCTATCAACTTGGAGTTTTGAGGGCTTGGATAACCAACGGTTTATCATGAAACAATTCTGGTTCTTGTCATTAAAGACCAAATCAATTTTCACTGTTTTAGTAGTACTAACTAGTCTAGAGGCATTCAAAACACCAGGAATGTTCTCATTTCACATTCTTGCCGCACAATGGGGTTTAGCATTTATGTTTATTGTAGTGGGGATTTTTGATTGGTTGGCTTACGCACATGGAGAACTTCTAGTGTTTTCTTGCAATTGGGTGTCAAATGTTCACCAGACAAAAAGTTTAAGCGCAAAAGAAGAAAAAGTTATATTTTTGGTTACGCTAGGTTACATGTTGCTTTTTGAAACTTTATGCATTGTTATAGTGTTTGTTTTTGTTTACTTTAACATTGATCCTTTGCAAACAGCATCAAAATCCTTTATCATTTCAAACTCATTCGAAACAAAATTATTTTACCAGGTTTTTGGTGCACTTCTACTTGCATACACCGTTCACCTGGTGGGTGCCACTGCAATAACTAATGGTGCAACGACTTTATATGAAGGTTTAGGACGCTTATTTTTGTTAAAATCTTTGGCTGGGAAGAATACCAAAGGGAAGGATTTAATTCATTTTTACAAAGAACTCTTGATAGTTTTTAATATTATGTGGCCTTATGACTATATCTATTTGGCAATGTGTCTGGTTGCTCCATTTACGGGCATTGTACTGTTTTCAAACGTATTAATGATAGGAATGAAGAAAAAGCATATAATGCTTGCTATTTTTGGTGCTGGGATAGTATTTGAATTGATATTAATAATTATCCTTGTGTTCCTTGTTGGCAGTAATACCTTCAAATATTCCAGAACAATATTAAAAAATCTGAGCGACAACAGAAACGTTAGCAAGTACACGAGAAAAGTCATTTTATCTCTTTCTCCATTGTCATATCCGGCAGGTGAAGCGGGAATTATTGATCAAGAAATACAGGTTAATTATTTACAAAGACTACTTCAGACAGTCGTTGATTCTATTGTAGCTGTTAACAGTGTGATCTACTTTTAATAATTCCGACTATTATCATGTTACATATTTAAACTACGTTATAGCAGACATTCATTTCCAATATCCGAAGAAAATGCTTTTCTGATATCAAAAAAAAGTAGTTTCAAGAAGAATATTGAACCTCAAGATGGCTACTTTAAAACATTGCAAAAATTGTTGTATCACTACATCACAATTTTGTAATAATTTTATCCCTTGAATTAGTTTATGTAAATATACCGTACCTAATATTAAATTAAATAGATCAACAAAATGCAACACATAAACGAGCGTTGGATGAGTCTTTAAAAGCTTACGTAAATAAAATGGAGTGTCCAATAAAAACTTTGTTGTATACTTTTATACAGCCAAACTTGCATTATTTAGGAAAAAATTGCAATCGAGGAAAGAGTAAAAATAAATTCATGGGCCGGCGGTTTCTTCTGAAAACTAGCCATTTTTTCAGTTTTCTTACAGGAGGTTTGATGAATCGTTCTAGATATTTTTAGCTGCTATCAAGAATGCTGCTACTGTTATAAAGTATAAATGTATATTAATACTTACTGAATTCACTATGTGTGTCCGTCCGTCCATCAGTCAGGACGGCCTGCCGACGGTCCGCGTGATAACTCGCGAACCCTTAGACCCCAAATTTGGCATGGAGGTCACTTAGGTCAAGGGCCAGAACCGTATTGATTTTCAGTCCCTTAGGTCAAGGGTCAAGCCCACAAATGACTCCAAATGACCACAGATATTACATGATTTACCCCAGACATTATGTAATTGACCCCAAACATTACGTAATTGACCCCAGACACTATGCCATTGACCCCAGACATATCTCAACTTTTAACTACGAGCTTGTATGCTTCATCAAAGTCACTTTGATGAGAGAAATTTCGAATGGTGTATGGTATAAAGCAGAATTTTGTCGTTCCAAAAAAGTTTGAAAAGTAATACGACTTTTAAGCAACAAAATGGTTAAAAATAATGCAAATCGTCAAAGAAATTAAATCAACAGTTGGTTCCTGCAGTATAGTAGGCAACATGTTGAATTGAACAACTTCTAAACATTTTGGGATAATAAGCTTGCGTGAATAATTTTCCTATGAAAAACTTGCGAAAATATTTTTCCCATTTTTGCATTACGCAAACAGCTTTCAGCTTATTGTTTGGATTTTTTGATTTTTTAAAAAGTATTCAGTAGTCATTTAGTAGCACAAAACGGTCTGGCTGGGAGTTTGATAATTATGTGCATTTTTGGAAAAAACTCGGCTTATGTGAAATCACAATTTTTTTATTCGAGGTACCAATTTGTACAGTGGTCTGCTGTGTGTACAGGTGTAACGGATATACCACATGTTGCATCTTGCTTAAAAGCAGAAACCTTAAGCTTTTGGTATGTAGTTGACCTTATAAAGTAAAATACAATGAAAGATACTAAATTTTTACATGGGGTGTCCTGAAATTTTGAAGGTGCAATTCTGAAAACTCGACCATAACTTTTGTACTGTTAAATATTTTTCTGTCCAGTATTTTCATTTAATTACTACTACAATGGTGCATAATGGGTGGTACGTGAAAAATTTCTATATTCACATAGGAAAAATTTGGTTTTCGACCACCCGGGAAGTCGGCTTCAGAACGTCTGTATGTAAGTCGGGAGAAAATTTACGGTGCGCATTAAATTGTACGAAATAACCTTAATGCTCAAGCAAAAAACTAAACATCT